>SCDS01000082.1:0-198410 GCA_004149465.1 Drosophila nigromelanica | reverse complement strand
TATATATATATATATATATATATATATATATATATATATATATATATATATATATATATATATATCATATACATATGCAGATACATTTACAGTAACAACATCAGCTACAGATACATGTTTCCATTTATTGCTGCACTGCTCGCCCTCATCTTGTTTCATTTTCGCATGAATTTACTTTGTATCACTTGTCACTTTTTTATTATCATTGCCCTTTGCTGTTGTTGTTGTTGTTGTTGTTTTTGTTGCTGCTGCTGCTGCTGTGGTTACTGTGATTTTTTATAGCTCATCCGCACCAGAATCCCTCGCAACAGTTGCGCTGCTGTTGTTATTATTATTATATCATTCTTCATCAGCTTGATTTCCATTCATTGTTGTATTCATAAGGCGCACAAATATTTTTCATTATTTGTTTGGTGCTGTCGCAGCTGTTGAAGGGATTAATTTCTTGATTTACCCCTGTTACGGGTCTATATATAAAAACTGCTACAGTAGGTGCTGAGGGCGCTTTGTTCTTTGCCGTTGCTGTTGTCACCGACAACATCTCCTCTTCTACCTCTCCCGCCTCTTTTTCGGATCGACTTAACTGCGGTTTTTAACATTTTTTTCCCCCCAACTGCGATGCAATTGCGTGGAAACGTATTGAAAGTAAGTGAGTCGCCTCCGCTTGCGTCCCGCTCATGGATTTAGTGGGAAATATGCTAATGCCTGATTGGACAGAGGGAGAGGGAATGAGACAGGAGCCATCATCCATCAGCAACACGTCAGAATAAAGAGCGTATTAAATTTTGTTCACTTCCAGGCGTCAAACACTTTCTATTGTTAAGAGCCTTCGACCCGCTCTTCGGTTACCTAGCTAAATATTTTTTTTCTATTTTTCGGTTTTTTTCATCGGAGTATTATCTTCCCATCACTGTTGTATACTGTTGATGACATTGTTTGGGATTATTCTTTTGTTGGACTCTTTTGCTCTTATTTTCAGTATCTTGTGATTTGAACGCATTTATTTTACTTCAGCAATTGCGCTTCTTGTTATTCTTTAATTTCCATAGGATTATCAATGGGACTTATTTTTATTTTTGTTGTATATTTGCAATCTATTCGGGCAGATAGACAGAGTCGCTAAATAAATACCCTCCTGAATTTTTATTAGAAGGTGTATTAAGCATTAAAGTCCTTGCACTTTTTGTCCCCTTTCCCTCCTCTAAGGGGGGAGCACTTACAGTGTATCTCAGTTTTGCACTTATATTTGTGAAACCAACATAAGCCAGGGTATTATAAAGACACTGAAATGAAAACGAAAACTTTGCAACAACCTTGGCTGAGAGTCAAAAAGGTTTGCACTCTTTGGGGTGTTGGGGTGTTTGGTTGTCGGTGTGCCAGGGTGCCAGGGTAAGCAGCAGCTTAAGCCTTTTGCCAATTACTTAAACATAAGCAACGCTGGGGGATTTACAAGTGTTTTTCCGGCTGCAAGTTTTTCTTTTCCTTATTTTTTCATAGTCTCTGTTAAGGGATGTGCGCTTTAGTGGATCGTTTGGGATTATTTTTTTCGCTTGGTGTTGACATAAACATTAACTTAAGTTTCTCAATGCTCAAGTAAGCAAAATTGTGTACATTTAAAAAGTTGCTCGAAGTACTTTAAGCAAACAGATTCTGGTTTAAATAATTCACTCGGCAACTCGCGCAACGATGATATTTAGGTTCGATAGATGAGCTTGCAGTAAAAAGTTTAAGCGGCTTTGTAGGTTGTCTACTTATAAGCTCTGACTGATACCCTATAGCTGTTTATTTGCCGCTTTCTGTTGTATGTAAAACCTATCTGGAAACAATCGATATTGTCATTCCATATGGAAATGGGATGCAACTCAAACTTATAAGCTTTGTTTTTCGCAATTCCAATCGTATTTTAGTCTTTTGTCAGTCAAGCTGTCAGTTAAGGGAATTAAAATAAATTGTCTGTGGCCAAAATGAGTGACAGCCGTGGACTAGGCTTATTAAGTGACTTTTAAAATCTTGAAATGGCCTCATAGAAAAAGATAAAATCGCTAATATTTTTTTTTATCAGCTTCAACGTTCTACAAAAAGAATGGAATGGATGGCACATTATAATCAAATTACGCATCATTAATAAAATTTAAAAAAGCAAAAATTGTATAAAAATTAAAATAAATACAATAAATATGCGAGCTTTTGGGACTTGCATAAATCAAAGCGTAAACTGCAATAAATTATGTAATTTGCATTTAAGATCATAAATTGAATAGCAAATAAAATGCAAATTTCCAACCAATATGAAAATATTTTCCACAGAAACCAAAAAAAAAAAAAAATAAATAAATATTTGTAATAAAATGTTAAATAAATACAAAGCTAATTTGTCAGTTTGTCGTTTGTCAAACCAACTGACAGCCAACGCATTGCTCGACAGATATCAAGGACGCTGGCTAGTTGGGGGCAGGCGGGGGAGTATGCTTACCGCAGCTGACAGGCGGGTGGTTGTGTGATTGCCATCAATCAATTTGAATTTAATGGAAATCTGTGAATGCATCGCAATTTGCAATTAACCAATGTATTCTTTAAATGTTTGGCAATTACCTTTAATATGTATGGGAGGACCGCAAACATTTGTCAAACACTTCATGTTTACATTGTGTACATACGCAATAGTCTGTGTGGGGCGTGGCATAATATGCTGTTAATTAATTGCAATGTTGCATCTCGCCGCAACAGCAACAAATCCCAGACGCGCCAACCTGTTGATGTTGCAAGCTTAAACGAATGCGCACATGCAACTTAGTCCAATGTATCAAGTTTGCTTCACATGAAAAATCCATGTGCTCAAGCTGTCAGCACACACACACACAAACACACACATAAAACAAATTAGACAACAATAAGAACACGTGCACATACAATGCAAATAAATGGGACAACGGCGACAGACAAAGCAGGCGGCAGCAGCTGATTAGCTTACGGAATTTATGACCATCATTTAATTGGGCAGGCGCCCAAGCTGGTGAAAAGCCAACAGCGACGGTAACAAAGCTCACTGGCCGTTTAATCGATGTGCTGCATGCAACAAACAGATTCACTAATGCAACAGATTTGTCCATCAAATGTTGCCAAGCAATGCCAAACACGCCCACACACACTTGCAGCTATTGCAACGAAAGCTTAATGTATGTATGTGCGTGTGTGTATGTGTGTGTGTGTGTATAGCTCTGTGTGTTATTGCATTGACAACACAAACTTATGAAACTATCGCATCCCAAGCAGTCAAAGAGCCAATTACATTGGACCCCAACAGCAACCGACTTGGCTCAGATTGTGGCATGAATACGCACTGCACGTAATTACTTGCCTGCTTAAGCAGGTCGCAGTGTTGACTCTAACTCATTATGAAAGCATTGTGTCCAGTCATATACAATAATCTAACCATACTGTGAAAGCAGGATATTACAATGAACAACTTATTGTCACAAGAACCTATGGATAATTAATGTAAGATTTATTATTGAACGACAGATTTAACAAATTTAATATACAATTTGGCAATTAAATTAATTTTCACCTTGAGGTGTCCTTTTAATTATCGAATAAACACGACACATAGTATATTTGCCAACTAATTTATGGCCAATGTATTAACTCCCCTTGCTTATGTCAGTGTGCTATCTTAACAACTGCCAAAACGGGTTTTTTTTAATGAGCTCTCATAAACCACCGTTGAACGAACCTTAACCTGTTCAGCCAGCTGTCGCAGGTTTCACTGTAGCCAGCCAGCATATGCATAAACATGAATTTCCTAGTAGCAAAAGAGCTGATGCGAGGTTTACACTACGTATTCGTATATGTAGCTGGTATGTGTGTATGTGTGTGTTTTGGCCAGTGAAACAGTAACACATGCAACAACAACTTGAGACACAGAACAAAACGAAATACCGTTAGCGAAAAAGGAGACACACTTTCAGTGAAGAAAACACCAAAAATTATCTGTTCTGCGAAAAGTATCGTATATCAAGGAGAGAGCGCAACGGCGCCGCAAGAAGACAGAGACAAGGGCAAGTACAAGGACAAGGACATGGATGCAAACGGAAGGAGTTCCGCAGTGACAGGATAGACTAACTCAGAGGTGCAGCGGCAGCTTCTTTGTTTTAATATACAAATACATATATACCTAAATATATACATATATTTATATATATATATATATATATATATATATATATATATATATGTCTGACATATCCTTCCCATAAGCAAATCCATTTATTGAAGACGCACAGCAGCAACTTGCAAAGAAAATGGCAACCGCTTACAACAACAACAGTAAATCAAGTGTCCTCGATGGCTGCATAGCAAGGAGTCTAAGAAAATATATCTCTTGGCCTGGCTTTGCGCTGCCATAACGAGAAACTTTTCGTAGTTATATTGGCAACGAGTAGAACAATTCAACTGAGCATATGAATTTTTTTTATGGATAGAATACAGCGGAAATGTCGTGCACGACACGGCACAAGTTAAAAGTTTGCCATCAGTGTTTGCATTTCGAGTTCATTTTGCACGCAGACGTCCTTGACAGGATGTCGTATGGCAGGCAAATGCGCAGGCAGCTGCAGCTGCTGCAGCAACTTCCAAGATACATATACAAATACACAGAAGCCACTTTTGGGCGCGGCTAATGAAAATTCTGAACTGTTAAGGGTTTAAACTCATTAAACAAACGCTTGCTTAAGCAAAGTTTTGCTTCGCTGACTGAAAACTTTTGCGTATAAGTCAAAGATCAGCGTTATTTACACACATGCACATCAACACATACGCTTACAAGCATCGAACTACAGCAATCAAGCCGGCAAAATACAAACAACACGAGTGCCAATCCGCAAAGCCAACTGATACTCAGCCAAAAACCAATCATCAACTCCAGACGCTGTCTGTGATTTAACGCTTGACTGCATTGCACGACTGAAACTCAATTGTTGACACTCACACACACACACACACACACACAAATGGTATATATTTCAAAAAATACCAGAAAATATACATACTTATACACTCATTTATTAAAAAAGAAAATGAATCGAGACCCACGGGAAACTCAAATTTTTGCAACTACTTAACGAACTAGCACCATAAACAGTGCTGTTAAAAGCCTAACTTTTATTATAGTTTGCTGGGTTAGCTAAAATATTTTGCGAAAGTTTTCAACTTTCAGCAGTCACCTTGGAGATCCACAAGATCCCAAGTGTGGTAGCAAAGTTGGATAATATTAGCAGGCAGTGGAATAGCCTTTCCTGCAACGATGATCATCGTTGGTTGGCCAAGCAACCACCTCAGTTACCGCCCTGATAGTCAATTGGCTCCACTCAACTCTGAACGTCAGTCCAGCTGTCTGTCTAAATGTCTGTCTGGCTGTTTGCCGGCTTGTTTAGCTCTTGTTTGTTGTACGTGTCATTGTGGTGTTGTACGCACGTAAACGATTCCGAGTATTTATTACGCGCACAACTTGACATAATTCCTTTTTTCCGCTCTGGCAGTTGAGCCAAAGCTGAAGCCGCAACCGGAGGCACGACACATCCTATAGCAAACCGAGGGGCTCAGCTACTGCAGCAGCGAATGTTGAGCTCCGGCCGTTGGAGTAAATGCCACTTTAGTCTACGACTATCAACAACCAAAGCAAGGGCTTTCCATGGCGGAGGAGGGGGGAGGTAAAAGCGAGGACAACATCTCGATATGGATTTATGGACGTTGTGTGTGCGACTTGCATCACGCGCTCATTGAGAGCATTCAATTGCCATCATCATTATCAGCAACAACAGTGTTACATATTATCATTATCCAGATGATTATCGAGTGCGACAGGGCTCTCATAAAGTACACTCAAAAAAAAAATTTAAGAGTTGTGTATTTAAGTCAATTGCAAGCATTAGCATAATTTCATCGCTTGATTACATAATTATTAAATCAAAACTTTTTTTAAGTCCCTAAATACAATTAAGTACCGTACTTTAAACAAGAAATGATATACTTTAATTGTGAATGTGTACCGCTTATTTTTAAGTTCTTATACTAAGTGTTTGTCCAATTCTTAAATTTTTTTTAATTATTTAACATTAGCAGTCGAATATAAAACTAAGTTTTACACTTAATTTAAAAAGATTAAAGAAAAAAAGATTTCCGCAATTTTCGTTGAGTGTAAAAAATAAAGAAGAAAACAATTTTTGACTTAACAACTTTATCTGCAGGGTGCGCACTTAGTTTTCCCAGCCTGACAACTACCGATTTCTTCTTCAATCTCTGTCCCCCTCTCTCCATTTCAATGAGATGTCTTAGCGCATTAGGCAGCAAGAAAAGCAACAGCAACAGCAACACCAACAAAAACAAACAGCATTAAAAGGCAACAAACTGTTTGCCAAAATGGCGGCAACCATCGCCGTCATCAACGGGAAAATAATACGAAAAATGTGGCGTTAATGGCAACACAACTGGGGAAAGAAAGAGCGAAACGCATGTGAAGGCAAACGATGTTATGATTATGATTATTATGTTGTTATTAGATTAAGCGCAATTTTAACTTTGTTTTTTGCTCCGCTTTGGCTGCTTCATCACTTGCCCCATTTGCCTTTGCTCTGGTTACTTCCGATGGCATTGTTAGGCGACTCTCTTGGTACTGCGGCACTTCCGTTTGGCTTTGGCTTACGACACTTGATGCCCCAGTTGGCCAAGTTACCAAGTTGCCACAAGTAGAGGCCCCCAAGCACAGGCAACCAGGCAATGTTCGTCCATTGTTTCAAGCTGTGACTGCGTCTTAGCCACGCTTAATTGGTTGGCTTTTATTACTTGCCAAGTGCTGCATAGTGAGCGCATAATTTTTACTTAGCTACCGCTTTGCACAGTGGCCAAATGACAGAAACTAACACGTAATATACTTGGCTTCGTTATATGTATATAGTATAATGTTTAACAACAAAGAACATATAGCCGGCTTCGGAAGGAAAATTGTTATAGTGATCCAGTCATTGGACAAGAAAAGGGATTTCTTATAAAAAATAATAGTTGTCTTAAATCTAAAACTTAATGATATTAAAATCTATTACTAATCTGCGCTTGCTTGCACTCCCAATCCATGAAACTTTAATAAATTAAAGAAAGATGGCAAATAAAGAAAAGTTATTTTCAACACTTGTTTATTGTTAATATTACGAAATTCTGCTAAGATAGCCTCAGAAAGGTACACTACAAAAAAAACTTTAAATGTCTGTGGGATGTTGAAAGAGTGGATTGCTTTGAAATATCTCTAGCAGATACTAGAGACACTTAAGTGCGCTGCAAATATCACTTCTCACCTTTTGGTAATTTCTGGTTATTACACAATTTTCCTGGTGTTTCCGATCTTCGACTCTAATTCAAAGACCGAGCTTGCGTCTTTCTTTTGTTCGCGCTGCTCTCAGCCCAATGTGAGGAGGCAACGAAATTTTTTTTTAATTAAATGAGCTGCCTGCATTTAAGGGGCGTTGCTCCGCTGCTGCGGAGTCATGCTGGCTAGCAGCCTGTTCTGCGTCTGCCTGTGGCTGCTCACATCGCACCTACACAATCTGCCACGCCCACGCACATACATAGAGCCGCCCACATTTAGACAGCGACGCGTGCCGTGCTGGGCCGTGTGGGATCGGGTCGGGTAGGGTCGGGCTTTTTTTACTTTGGTAGTTTGTGGCGCCATTTTGGCCCGAAATGAATTTAAATTGTTTGCTGGCGTTTCCTGCATTAAAGGCATTTTCCTTTGCCTTTGGCCTTTCTTTAGATTCACTTGCACCTTTTTGGAGAGCAGCTACCAACGGAATTACTTAATTACAACAATTATTAAACAGCAGCCGAAAGGTCTGCTTTTTCTCCGGCAGAACAAAAAAGAACACAAAAACAATAAGTTGGGTAAAAACGGCGCGTGTTTCCTGTTGCTTTTGTTGTTTTTCTGTATTGTATATTTATTTTATTTTTATTTTTAAGTTTTTGTTGTATTCATGTTTGTAGCTGGCTGTAATTTTAATTAAATATTTTCACACCTACTTCATTTGAGCTTGCCAGGGACGCGACCAGACATTCATTTCGTTGTTGCCAGCTTCATTGCCTTGGCTTTTATGTAGGTGTTAATTTCCTGTCTCCAGGCAACGACTAAGGACAGTCAGATACAACAACAGCAGCAGTAGCAGCAACAATAATTACAATAACAACAACTAGTATTCTTAACGTCGGCTCTAAGAAGAATAATTGCTAGGACTAACTATAAGGCACGATGCCTGAAATTTTATGCCCCGTAAAATTGCATGCGAAATAATTGAAAAGCATTGAGTCGAGTTTTTGTCCTGTTTTGTGATCCTGCGCTGTTGCTCCTTGGTGCATCTTCTTGGGGCAACAGATAAAGTTTTCCACAGCGCTGAAATAATAGCAGCCAAAGTGGTTATAAATATTTTGTGCACAGTTTCTGTCCTGCCCTTTGTCCCCTTTTGTCCTCCTCCATTCTGCTGCAGCGAAAGTCATTTTTCAGCTAAATGAATTTGCACAAGTTGCGGACAAAATGCGCAAAACACAGCCAAAAAAAAAGAAGAAAAAAACGCGAACTTGGAAAATAACGCGTCTGAAAGAGGTGGAGCAAAAAGGGCTCCACTACCATTGAATTCGCTGTGTCACTGGACGCAAGTCCTGCGGTCAGCTGTAAAGTTCAGAGCGCATCTAATGAGGTGGAATCGGTTGACCTTAAGACAGAAGGCTAACTTTGCCCTTTGCAGTTAACTGCAAAAAAAAATATACCAATTCTCCACTGACAACGAAATTTCATTTCAATTGCAGGTCCACCAGGTCCTCCTGGTCCGCCCGGCAAGCGAGGGAAGCGTGGCAAGAAGGGCGATCCCGGCGACAAAGGCGACGCGGTAAGTACTCGGAAAGGGTAGAATATAAAAAAATAAATTCTTATCTATACTCAACTCTAACTCAGGGTCTCAATGGCATCAGCGGAGAAAAGGGTGCTGCTGGTAAGCCCGGCGACAAGGGCCAAAAGGGCGACACCGGCCATCCGGGCGTGGATGTCTTCCAGACAGTCAAGGTAAGTGGTTAATCGCAGGCCCAACATAAATCGGCTGCTGCAAATCTGCGTTCAAAATTGGAAGCCTGAAATTCGAAACTGTTATTCAAAATTTTGTAAATCTCTAACCAAATGCTGCTCTGCTTTCTGCATTCCAATAGGGCCTCAAGAGATCGGTGACAACGCTGCATGGCGGCACACTAGGCTATGCGGAAATTGTTGCTGTTAAGGTATTTTTTTACAGTCATAAATACATTTCAACTGCCGTAGAGTAGACGTGACAGCCACCTAACCCTAACCCAGAGCCTACGATGCTTAATCCCTAACCCCACACCCTCCTAGTAGCGGCTGCGGCACATTGCCATGGCCATATCTCAAGGCAAAATGCAGTTGGACAGAGAACTGCAAATATTTGCAACTTGTTGTCCTCTGGACTTGTCCTACGTTCTAGTCGCTTTAGTAGTTGTTGTTGTAGATGTATTATGTGTTTTGTATTTGTACTTGTTTATTATCCTGCTCATTGTTGTTCGTAATGCTTTTAACTTGGCTCAGCTCTTTGGTTTAAACTGCACCATAAATTTGTTGCTACTTCTGCATAGTTTCTGCTTAGTCATTTTGTATCATGGGGGACCAACCGTCGGCGTACCAGACGTCCATTCTCCTTTCCTTTTCGTATCCTTGTGCAATTTTAAATGTCGTTTAAATATTTCCTAAAGAATTTTTCTCATTGGTTTCATGATAGTTGATAGAGCTTCTTGTTTAGTTTATAGAAACCGATTTACTTTATCAGTTTGTGGCTTGTGTGCTTATTCGAAAATGTTGCGCTCCATAAAATACTTGATTTTAAGAATTCGCCAACTACCTAAATCAATTTATCATGCAGGCCACAAGGATTTTGGTTTTCTGACAGTATTTCATTTTGACAAATATAAAAAAATATTATGTAAACTGTGAAATAAATGAACACTTTTTAGCTACAAGTTGATACATGGGGAAAAAAAACAAAAGACATAGGTTGTTAATTTGATTTAGTTTTAAATTTGGTAGATAATACTTTAAATACTCTTTTTCAATAATCTCTTTGTTTTTGTTTTTTTGTTTTTCAATTATTTTTTGTACACTATAATTTTGTTGGCTTTTTCTATACATCTATTTTCCACTTATTTTGAGAACTATACATTTTTAAATTAATTAATATTTAACTTTTCCATTTGCTTTGCAGCAGCTTTAGTTTTTATTTATATTAAATTTAATTATTTCATATTTTCATTAACCAATTTAACTTTTATTTTACTTTTTAAAACGTTGCGTTTATTCCTTTTATGTGTGTGTGTTGTAAGGACTTGCAAGAAGCGGGCGTTAACGTATCCGCTTCAACGGTCATACAGCTGAAGGTAAGTTTTCGGGTCCTGGTGTTTTGCTTTCTATGTATGTTGCATGCCACCTACTATGTGGCTTAATCTTTGTTTGCTGCACGTGCCTCTCCATTTAAGCGGAACATGTGTGGGATCTTGATGCTAATAAACATGTTTTTTCAATAATCTAGGGCGAACCTGGCGAGCCTGGTCCGCCGGGACCTCCAGGCGAATCTGGTCATCCAGGTGTGCCCGGTGAGCGTGGACCACCCGGTGAAACTGGACCGCAGGGACTGCAGGGCGAGGCCGGTCAGCCAGGACCGATTGGACCGCCTGGTGTGGCTGGCGCACTTGGCCCAAAGGTGAGTGATTCACAGACGAAACTAAAGAAAACCCGAAAAGCAATGCAGACAAAAAAGGGCGAGCTCAAACAAAGAAAGGAAAAGAAACAGAGAGAGAGAGAGAGAGAGAGGGAGAAATAGGGATTGAATGCGATTCATAAGTAAAACAAAGATGTCACAAGGATTAATGCACTATTTGTATCTGTTGGATAAATATTGTGACGTTTTAAGTGACTACGAATGAGTCGTCGTACGTGTGTGTGTGTATGTGTGTGTGTGTGTGTGTCTGAGTGGGCTTGGGTGTGCTTGCGTTTCAATTTCACGTCTGTGTGCTGTGTTCTTTTGTTTTTCCGAGTTCCCTTTGTCTTTTTCTCGGTTTTCCACATTATTTATCGTTTATTTATGTATTAAGCGCCCCCTCTTTCTCTCTCGTGTGTCACCTTTTCGCCTCTACCCTTGGCATTTCCATTTAATTTTTCAACAGACAGATATCAATACAGATGCAGCCCTGTGACTCATTGTTCCGTTTGCTTCACATTTACAGGGTGACAAGGGCGATCGCGGTGATCGTGGACTCACCACAACCATCAAGGGTGACGAGTTCCCAACGGGAATTATCGAGGGTCCGCCGGGACCGCCTGGACCACCTGGTAAGTGTCACAGAACCGAAAAACTCTAGAGGCAGCTGTCTCTCTCTCAGTTTGTTTTTGTTTAAAGGCCACTTAACTCTCAGCACAGCCATAGCTGGAGGTACAAATACATTGAGACTAGTCGTAAACTACGTAAACCGCAGCTTATTGATGTTTGGGAATCGATCGATTCGATGGGTTTTTCAAGTGTTGCCACGCGGCAGTTTGGCTGCTCATCTGCGGGTTGTTTAATTTATTGCCAGATGACTCTGGGAATAGTCTTAGCCTCTGGTGCCCGCCTAATTGAGTCATTGACTAGCGCTGTCCCATTAGAGCACATTTTTGATTTTGATTTGGGCTATTGGTGTGAAAAGCAGCTCGTTAAAATGTAAATCAAATACCAAACGCATTGCTTTGAATGCGTTGTATGCATTTCCGTTGCTGTTTTTATGGCCGCACAAATTTTTGAAATATTCTCGTATAAATTTAGTTTTATTTTTTAGTTGCTGTTGTTTTTCTGCTTTCCACATTTGGAAATTTGTTTGCCTGCCGCATTTTGCGATAACATTTACGACCTTTGTGTTTTGTGTGCTGCCACATGCCGCAAAGTTTGACGTCGACGTCAATTAAATACCCCACAATTCGTCGGCAGCAGCCGCCCACTCGTTCCGCCCTGTGTCCGGTCCCTACCGACACAAGCCCACACGCCCACAATAGCTCGAACAATTTCCATTTGCTAGCTGCTTTTACGATCTGGCCTAACATATTTCTGCACTTTATGCGATTTTAATAAACGAAAATAACCCAAGCGGGCAGCTCGAATAGTTGAAACGCTTTGGAATCCAAATCCGAATTCGAATCCGGCGTTTCTCATAAAAATTTGTAGACCCGGACAGCTTGAAACACTTACCGCAGTCGTAAAAACGCAACTTTATGTCATTTATGTTGCTTTTAGCGGCTCATTAGCATCGCTACTCGTTCCACGTTCCACACGCACCGAGAATCCAGCGTGCAGCATGTAGCATGCAGCATGTGGTAAAAGTTTATGTAATTACCTTTGCCCTAAGTTGGACGCTCTCTGACCAATTGTTTTATTAGGGGTCTTCAGTGTGCGTAATAAATAAACAATAGTCATTCCTTCAGTCGACGGAATAGACAATAATAAGAGAGGTAAAAGAGGAGTCATAAATGTCAGCAGAGTGAGTAGCAATAGAGAAAATATATTCTTTTCTACTTTAAGGACATAAAAGTCTATTTTTATGGTATTTACTATTGCTTTGTAAACCTTCGTAATCCATATAATTTCCGACGTTAACAAAAAGGTAATCAAATCCATAGTTTTATACTCGTTCACGAACTGAATAGAGTATATTGTGTTTCTGCAATGTCCATCTTGGTGCTTTTTTTGCGCTTCTCATGTTCAACAAACTTTACACTTGAAATAAATAATCGCGTCAGTTATAAAGTTATGATTTGTAATAAAATAAAATTAATTTGGAGAAATAACAATTTTTTCAGAATTTAGAAATTCAAGTTTATATAATAGGCTGTGGTAGTCACAATTTATATTAAAAGAACAACATTAAACCAGAATATTTAGGGGAAAATTTTTCGATTAAAAATCATGCCAAAACTACAAAAATAAATCGCACACGAAAACTAGTGTCTAAATGAGCTTCATAGTTGTTTTCTGTATGTTTAGAATACCCCTAATTCATTTGAACAACGTGCACCGCTATCAATTAAGCGCTCGTTACGACCCGCATTGAGTAGCCTCCCACTTGCCTTATCAGAGCATCAAACCGCTGCAGTTGCTGTTGTTGTCGATGTTGTCGCGGTTGTAAGCTGCAGTTGCGTTTATGTTGTGCGCATTGTTTTTAGATTTCTGGCTAGTTTAGAAAAAGATCTGTTGCTGCGATAGCCACAGTTGTCGTTAATTCAAAGCGCCCAACGCAATATCAGACCCTTGTCCATGGCCCCTACGCCCAGGCCGCGTACATTTCTATGACTGTGTTGTGCTCTGCGTTGATGGACATGAAATTGCAATTTATTTTCCGAAATCAGCGCCGGAATCGAGTCGCCAGCTCTGGGGACATGCGTCTACACCCAGGGTCTGGTTCTGTATCTGGTTCTGTGCTGGGGCTTCAGTCATTTTGGGCTTGATTTGAATAAATTGAATGTCATTTGTATTTGGAATTCTTTCATCTGGTCGCCACGTCTGTCTCCCTCGCCTGCCCTTCCCGTTCCCCCCTGTTGACTGCTTATCTTATCGTCGTCGTAATTAGTTAAGCTGACTTGTGCTTTATGTGTGGGCAAGACCAGAGCTGGACCTGGGAAATGTTTCGGCAATTTAATGTGTCATTTGTATTTTGCGTCTCTAAGAGAGGGCAGGAAATGCTGGCTTAACATCAGCAGCAGCAGCAGCATCATCCAGAGCAGCAGGTCCAGTCCCAGATGTAATACCGAAATTTTCAATTTATTTGCTGATTTATTTGAATTTCATTTCAGTTTATATTTTGATTGCATTTCATCCGGGTCGCTCTGCTCTCCGCCATGCTCTGGTATTCACGACTCTTTTGTCTTTATCCATTGCTTTGTGTACGAAATTAAAACTTATCATTTGCACTTCATCTGCATTGCCTTTTTGCAAGGCACACAAACAGAAAACAGAGAGAAAAAAGTCCAAATGAAATGGAAAACTGAAGCGGACAACCAACAATCCAATATCCTGACTATACAAATCCACATCTGGCCCCACGGCGCTGGCCCTTCGCTTGTTGTCGACTGTTGGCAATAGTTTTGATTGTGGCTGAAATTGTCGCCTAAAATGCTTAACGGTAAATTATGCCGCCATAAATACTTACCGAGTCCAAAACAAAGAGAGCCAGCAAAATACTTTATAAATAAACAACAGACGAGAGAGCCACAGGACCCATAAAGAAAATACCATTCAGACTGTAGCCAGGCAAATTTATGCACACTGTCCATGGGACGAGAGAGTCCTGGCAACCCAACGAGGGGCCCGCCCTAAACGCAATTTTACGAACTTAATAAATTTTCTATATCTTTTCACACACACCCATGACCATCACATATACACAGGCATATTTTGACAAGCCCACAATTGGATTTATCTATGATATGAATACCTCTGTGTGTGTGTGTGTGTGTGTGTTGCGTCTATTTATCCTCGTGTCTGTGCGGGCTGTATAAATGGTCGCATTTAATGGCAACAGCCAAAAAAAAAATACAATTTCTCATTATTTTAGCTAAACAGGTCGTCACATTGATGTTGTTGTTGTCTGTGGTGTTTTTGTTTTTGCCTCGTTGTCGATGCTTTTTAGTAGCGCCACAGTGGGGCAACGCTAATTTAATGTTGACAGATTTACGAGCAGTTCAAGGCATGTCAAATCTTAATTTTACTGCGCAAACATTTTTTTAATTTAAGAAAAACTAAACACATTGATTAACTTTAAAAGAATGCACAGAAATTGATTTTCTATGCAGAATTTTCCATGGCAAAAAAATGCAAGTGCTGCAAAAATATGAGCAAAAGTAGCCCAACTTGTATAGACTAACCGTAATAAATGGGTCAAGTTACTCGAGAATCACATGCTTCATTAGCATACAACGAGCAGATGTCAGCCACTGTTAGATTTGGGTATCTTATTTTTGGCAAATAAACAATTTGCATTTTAAACTAAACCCGATAGCCATCAACAACAGCGTCAGCAACAGCAGCAGCAGCAACAGTCGGTTATCATTGTCGGCATCGTCCGTAGATGAACAAATTGCTGACCGTAAACCCGACAAGCGCTCGTTGACTGACAGATGAACGGTGACAGTCCATCGAGCGGCAATGATAACGGGTATAATTACAAAGCTGCGTCAGAGCTCCGCCTCTTGTTTGCACCACACTTTCCGCATCGCATGTCTGCGGCAATGTATCTGTACACTCAAAGAAATAAAAATATCAATAGCCACATAATCGAAAAAATCTTAATTATGCTAGAATGGAATTTCTACAGACCCAAAACAAGATTAATTTTTAAATTACTGTGAGAAAAAAGAATATATATTTTCATTTTATATTATTTTAATATATTTACATAAAGTATTACATTAATTTTGAATAACAAAGAAACTATTTGCATCAAGTATTTTAAACTCTGAAATTAAGTTATTTCTTAAACGACACAGAACATATTCGTTTATAAGGAACGCATTTTATTATTGTTGTGTAGGGTATCTATGTGTGTGAATTGTTTGTACTATTGAAATCAGTCGCTTTAAATGACAAATATTAACATTTACAGGTTTGCCCGGGGAGCGCGGTGAACGCGGCGAGGTGGGACCCATTGGACCGGCCGGACCGCCTGGCGAGAAAGGACCACGTGGCAAGCGGGGCAAGCGGGTGAGTGTAAAAGCAAACCGAATAACCAATGCGAAAACTCGCTTTGCAGTCAATTTTAATTAGAAAACAGCGACGGCTGCAAATTAAGTGCGAGCTCGAAAAATGAAAAAAGAAGCAAAAAAAAGAACAAAAAACAACACAATAATAATGAAGAAAATTTATTAATATGTAAATTGAAGTGTAAATCTTTGTAAAAATGCGTAGAAGCGTAACATTAATTTACAAACTCGTTAAATTAATCTGTAAATATTTTTTGGAGAGCTACGTAAGCTGTAAATATTTCGGGCGCATCCGTATCCGCATCCTTTCGCATGGACAGGCATTTGATTAGCGCCACCTGGCGCTCACTTTGCATGTTAAATATGTACATAGGTATATACGAATACGCCTCCGTCTATTTATGAGTAATATGTGTATGTCCTTGACTGCGTAATGAGCATGTACGCTGCCCCCCAAGGAGCCAAGCTCAACGCTCAACTTAATTCATTACAGTTACAGGCTTGAGGCATTTTCAGACCGATGGAAAATCTTGATGTGATGCCTTTGATTAAGCCTTAAAGTATCTGGCACATACGCAAGCCAAATGGAAGCTCCGAAATGTTGAGTGGTGCCCCGTGGCGCAAAACTATGCACGACGCACTTTGGCGCCTCATCGAAATTGTCAAAAATGTTTTGGCGCTTAAATCTTGCGCCTAATTTATGTGCTCCACGCTCTGTTTTAGTGTGTATCGGCAGCATTTATCTAGGCATTCGTGCGTTGCTCTGGAATGTCAACAGTGCAAAGATACTTAACATTTTTATTGGCACTTGGTGAGTCGAGCGGCAGCTGTTGTCGCCCCGTGACGTGCTGATGGATGCACGAGAGCAGCCATGGAATCTCATATTTTGCACAGCACTTTAATATATACACAGGAAGAATCAAATGGGGGATTTGACGGCTGCTCTGTGGAGGGGCCATATGAATATGTATCTAGCACGTGTTTCTGTACGTTATGAAAAATGCATAAGCGCCGCTGGCAAACGGAGATGTGCTGGGCTTCGATGGGAGCTGCTTTCGCCACTCCACAAATATTTGCGCATTTTGCCAATTTTCGTAAAAACAGTCTGATTATTGTGCAACACACACGCGCGCACACACATAGAGCTAGGCAAAGAGGTGGCAAATTCATAAAACACGCCTTTGGCCAACTGCTGTTGCCCCAGTCATTGGCGTGGCCATTGCTGTAGCGTTTACTGTTATTGTTGTTTCTTTCGCCGCTGCTGCTGTTGTTGTAATAACGTAAAACAGCGGCAAACTCAAACTGAAACTGAGTTCCAATACGGCCAGAAGCAAAAAACAAAAACAACATCAAGTGGCAGTGGCAACTGGCAACTGGCAACGTGCTGCTTCGCATTTATGACTTCTGCGTTTGCCGAGAGTTGTCCAAATGGTTTACATAGCTTAAGCTGATTGTGACAGCACACAACATAAGCTATATATTTCGTTTATTTAGAAATGATCACACAAGCCTCTTGAATATTTTTAAAAAGATTTTATTTATTTATTTGCTTGATCCGCGGCCAAACTTTTAAAGCAAACCTCGCTACATGCTTTAGCTGCGGGTAATGCATGCCGCGCCTCCTGCCACAGTATTTTCAATGTTATGCGCACTCGTGCCATGGTGCTCGAATGTGCCGATTACAGCCCCTGCTCTTACTCCTGACCCTGCCTCTCTCTTTCTCCCACTCCCTTTGCGTTGCAGCGACGTGATGTCAAAACAAATGAAAGTCATAAGAAACGGCAGGCAGTCGCAGCTCCCTGGCTGTCTTTGGCAAACAAACAAAACTTTTGGCAACAAACAAAAGTTCGCGCCGCCCCACCTCTTCTCTTCTCCTCTCTCACTCTGGTTCTCTCTCCCTCTCTCCTTCCACCTACTCGTACAGATTCAGGCCCAAGCCATGGCGCACCGAGGCAATGTTAAGCATAAAAAATTATTTGCAACAATTGCCATCATCTTCGATGAAGGCTGGGCTGGTCCCGAAGCTGGTGAAACGTGACGGCTGCCGGCAGCAGCTTGACGTCGATTTTTCAATTCGACTATCAGCGGCTTTGATTTTTCATGGAAAGCCTTCAAGTCGAATCCCAGGCATTTGGATGAATGAAAATGTGCATGTATTTGATGATGATGCAAAATAATAAGAAATTATGCTTTCTACTCGCGCCTCGTGCGGCACAGATACGAAAATTCAATGATTTTTTTTTTAAATTTAGCGCGTTTCTTGCATTAAAAAGATTCTAGTAATTAGTTTGGCATGTCGTAAAAAAAATTCAAGTTGCTCGTGTGCTGTTTGGGAAAACATTTATTCGTCTAGCGCCATAATACCATGCCTCAGTCGATGGTTTTGCATCTGGCATTATGGCTTTAACCAAAACAGCAACAATTTGTATTCGCTCGTTTCAATACTCTGACAAAGGGTATTTGAATTTGTTATGATATGTGTAACTACATGAGCGTTTAAAGCTATTGGACATAAATTAAAAATTTTAAAAATTTTAGATCATATAACCTCAAGAACTTTTTCTCCATAAATCGACCAGATGTGGAAAATGATCAGGTAACACAAGCGGCAATGAAAGCAAAATATTGAATGTGTTTGGCAGAGTATTAGGTCTTCTTTACATGGAAAAGAGGCACTCTTTCGTGGTGTTTTTTTAATGCTGCCGCCGCGTCGGCTGCGGCCATAAAAAAATAAAAAATAAAAAAAACGCAATTGTAGGCATTATAAATTTGACATGTTATTTTCGTCGCCTCGTCAGAATAAAATGCTCATATGAGAGAATTGCGTCATTTAAGTGAGCAAAGGGAAGACGCCGACATAGGAGGTTAGCATATGAAACGAATTAAGTCGGGAAGTAGAGGCGATGTGGACCCAAATGAGTAGCGATGTGATGGAATAATGTTCTACGCAAACCTGAGCATTGCGACAGATGTGTCAGACGACATGCGTAAATTAAGTTAAGATCTCTATATGAATTATGGATGTGTATATAAAAATAAATGCGACAATAACGCAACTTGACTGTAATAAATGCAACAGCTAATTAAAGATCACAAGTTTCGTAAGAGCCGAAACAATATAACATTGATATAAAGAAACTTCATTTGAACGATATAAGTGCTTTGATTTGTAATTTTCTCTCTATCTAAGTTGTTGTTTTAAAACTCAAGCTAGTTTTCGAAGTGTGTTAATACTATAAATCATCTATATCATCATCTATATCTATCTATATGCAAGGATTATTTAAGGCGATACACATTTATTGTGTTTCTTTTTTATTATTCGGCCCCAATTTTCAACCCACATTTTACACTCAAAGTTCGCTAATAAATGTTTCTCATAGAAATATGCCAAGGCAATTGGAAATTGACTCTTTAAAATAAATTGTGGTTCCATTTATCGCACGCAAATATTTCTTTTGCATATTTGAGCGCTGTTGAAATTGCTGAGCGCCCCGCATCTAATATAAAATTTACGATCAGGCAACATATTAAAAATTTAAATTAATTTTAAACTTTTTTGACGAGTGGCGCTGCTGCGAGTGGCAACGGGGCGTATGATGAATATCCAATGACTGGGCGGCGAATGCAGAGAGATTTGCTATTTATTATGCGCACTGATGTCGCTTTGGCTTTAGCTGTTTTAGATTTGAGTTGCCATTTTTTTAATAAAGTTAAAACAATATTTCACACACACATACCCACTTTTTTTGCAACGGTGTTTCCTAGACAACCACTGCCTAAAGCATTGTGGCAAAAACTGTTTTTGAAGCATTTATGTCAAATTTATGTTAATATATTTTACAATCGTCGTTTCGCTCACACCATGCTAATGTCACATCACGCGCGTGTGGGTGTCTGTCTGTGTGTGTGTGTGTGTATTGTCTTTTGGGCCTCAAAATCTGCATAAATTTCTCAGCTCCCAGTTTCCAGCTCGCATTTCTTATCAGCTGAATTGGGCAAGTTTCTTATGTGCGTCGTGTGTGCCCTGGGTAAATAGAGTCATAAAAATTTCCGTTGCCGCAAAAACAAAAAAAAAACTTGCAGATACGTTACACGTTATACAACACCGCCCAACGCCCAACGCTCGCCTAGTAACCTGGCAACATGAGCCAAATCAGGCCCCAGACAGCTGGCCAAAAAGACAGTCGCATGTGGCACACCGCAGACGAGCTGAGGACGATACTTTGCGCCACTTTGAAGCCTGACACACTTTTCGTCGCAAATCAAAGCCTTAAAGTTGCTTACGTGAAAGATCTAAACGACTGTCCTGTTATCTGGGTGGGTGCGTCTTTGTTTGGGTGTGTCCTTATATCTTCATGTCTGCCACTCAAAGGGTTCACATTCGGTGGCGTCTTTTTGGCGGCAATTCGTTTCGGGTGTTGCCTAAACGACGCAATAAGCTTAGCACTTTCCACCAGCCGAGAGGAAAATCTCAGGCTGAATTTTCATTGCTTCTGCTTGACTTGAGTTGAGTTGGGTTGGGTTTATAGCTTGATTTGATAAGCCCCAGCAATGCTGTGTCAACTGCTATGTTGCTTATCGAGTGTGCGTGCGTGTGTGTTCGTGTGTGTGTCTGTGTGGGTATGTGACGTCATTGTTCATTGAAAACTGCGCAGCATGCAAATTTCTCTCAATCTTCTTTTTTGTGCAAAATTTTTCATTTCGCCACTATGGCAATTATTTGTGGTCATGTCTTCCCATATTGAATATGAAACCCAACAAAATCGGTCAAGCATGTCATGTTTGCCACCATGCCGCAGGACATGCGTGTTGGTATGCGTTTGTGTATGTGTATGTGTGTGTGTATGGCTTGTAATGTTGCCCCTGGGGTGTGCGTAACTTTTATTTTATGGCAACTGATGATGAGGGCGCTGTGGGAGCAACAAAAACGATTGAATAAAGAAATCCAGCCGGTACCACAAGCACACGCAACGTTACGTATGCCGGCAAATAAAAATCTCAAGTTAGCGACACCAAATGAATGGCCCCGCCCACTAGGGTGTGCCCTTACGCACAAACTCAGGGAAATTTATAGGCACGCGCTCGCCATTGATGAGGGGAGGGTGGCTTCCATTGGGGCCTGCAGATCCCAAAATGGCATAATGTTACGTTACATTTGCAAGTTGGGTTACCCGAACTCGCACGGCATTGTTGTGGCTATATGTGGCTGTGGCTGCGGCAGCAAAATCTTTAGCAACGATTTCCCTAAATACTGCCAAATTTCCGGCATATTACAATATCAGGACAACAACAACAACAACAAAAGTATCGGCAACAACGTGAGCGTCAAAATAAAATCACGCGAAATTTTCACAACACGTCTTGACTTTTTTCCTTGCGGCTGAATAAATACTACAATGGGCAAAAACGACTATAATATTTTCAAATATATGTATATTGAAATTACGGCTCAACTCTTTCAACCTTTCAATATAAATACTTTACGATGTCTTAAATTTTATATTTTTTACATAAAAGGACTATTAGGATAGCATAGATTAGGTATCGTCCAGAATTTGATATTTTTTCTTTTCAAAGAACATTTCTTTTTAACCTAAATGCTCAAAGTCCTGCAAAATATTATATATGAAATCTTTTTTGAAGATCTTAAGAAATAATATTTATATAAAATCATTTGCTAATATTATATGTGAATTGGGTAGACCACATATATATTTTTAAGCTTAGCTTTTTCTCGTTTGCTCCCTCATCCACGAGTCGATGTGAAGCGGAACATATTACGCATTTAATGTGGCCGCGTACTTGCCAAGAACTTCCCCTGACATTATGTGATTCTTGTAAACTTTTGTGGCAAACGAAAGATGGGAAACGCATTACATGGCTGAACCAACTCCAGGCGAGTGACGGAGCAGGAGCTGTGTGTGTGTGTGTGTGTGTGTGTGTATGTGTAAGCCGGAAACGAGCTACAAAACTTTCACCTCGGGCGGTGTTCAGCCGTTCCTTGTTGTTATTACCACGGCTGCTGTAGATGAGAAAAATATGATATTTCAAAAGGGAAACCGCTAAAAAAAAATAAAAAAAAAATAAAAAAAAATAATAAAAATAATAAAAATGGGAAAAATATGCGCGCACGCACACAAACAGACAGATGGCATGGATAACGCGATACTGCGGCATATGGCTGCACTTGAGCACGAGCGTGGGCGTTGGCCACGCCCCAACGCGGCAAACAGTGTCGCCGGAAAAAAAAGGTCGCGCCGAGATCAAAATGATTTTCAATTTAACGCGTTTACGTGCGGCCATTTGTCTGCTTTTGACTACGCAATTTCACCGTAATGTACGCGGGTCCACGTCGAAAACACTCCAATATCCAGAGGGCCGCTTGACCGGAGTCCGAGCGAGGAGCGAGCTGTGGGTGTGGCCTTTGATGGCCGGGCAATTACTTTGCAATTACAAACATTTTTAAATTTAAATCGGTATCGAAGGCGCCTGAAAGTATGCAGCAGACTTAAGCGGGTCGAAGTTTAAATTGAAAAGCGTTTGTGCAAATAAAAACAACTTTGCGCATAATTTAAATAAATGCCTTACAGCACACAGCGTGGGTGGCACACATGAGTGTGCGTGCCAATGTGAGAGCGAATGTGAGCGTGTATGCCTGCGTGTGTTTGTTTGAATACTTTGAAAATTAAAATCAACTGGAGGCGCTCGCACAAATATTGATACATTCTAATGGATTTCACACACACACACACGCACAGTGAAAGAGGCTGCCGAAAAGGCAGACAAGAAGTTTTTATCGTAGTTAGGCAGCTGCGCCAACAGAATCGTCCTTGCGAATGGCTAACAAACATTTGCTTAAATTCACTTGGGTTTGCATCTTTTATTTATGTTATTTATCGCAGCTGCCGTTGGCGGCGGCTCCTTAAAGGCTTTAAATCCTCAGCCCGTACCTTTTTTGGTCGGGCAGTCGTTGATTTGTCGCTGGCATTAGTTTATCGACTGACGGACAGACTGACTAACTAAAGAGGTCTGAGCGAAATGTGGGCTCCTAATCCCGCTGAATGTGCCTTAATTATCGCCAATGCCGCACGCAGAGCAAATGTTAAACGTGCGCTTTAATTTCAAGCGCTTTAATTGCTCAACAAATGGACGACTAATCACCGAAGCCCAACAATGCCGAGCACGCAAAGCGGAAGCGGAAATTCAGAAAGCCAAAAGCGAAAAACCCCCTACTAACCCAAGCCAACATTGTGTAAAACTGTAATACTTGCAACAAAGCGCCAGCTGGGCAACACACACACACACACACACACACACATGATGCAGATGAGCTGCGCGTTAAATAAGTGTACATAAGAGGGCAAAAGTTACTCGTGCGCCGGCAACTGCATTTGTGGTAAGCCTCGACGGCGTCATGGTCGTTGCTCTTGCCACACCTCCTTGCGGCCAACACGGATGAAACTTGCGTCTAAGTTTTGCATTGATGTTGCTGTGGTTTTCATTCCTTTTTTCTCTTCCGCTGCCACTTCTTTTGTTTTTGTGCATTTGAGTAAGCGAACGGTCGTCATTTCATAGCTTCACAGAAGCATATGCCCAGGCGCAGCCTGCATATAAGACTGTTTGTGTGTGTGCACGTGTGTGTGTTAAGCATTTTGCATTGTTATACTATCTCATTGTTGCTGTGTTTTAATATCTGTAAGTATGCCACTTCCTTAGGCAACAAAGCGTCAAGCAGAATGTAACAAGAATTACAATAAAATTTAATTGTTTCACATGCGCCAGCAAAAGTCCATAAAGAGATTATCCATGATTACAGATGAGATACACATTCCTCTGGTGCATACATGTAATGCTAGATGTATATGTTATATTCACTAAACAAATAAAATGCTTTAAATTGTTTTTGAAGCTACAGCTAAAGTTTTAAAAGGAAGTTAACATTTCTTAAATTCTTGGGCTATAGTTGACAGTTTTTTGTTTTGATTGTATGTTAACCAAGTCGGATTAAAATTAAATCGTTGCTAAGAGGTTGACCCATCTTTGCACCCTTCCCCTTGCCACTGAATTGCTTTTAAATGCTTTGGCTAAGTGTCTCCCTATACGTTTTAGCCACGTAGTAAACGGTTTCTATTCTCTTTCGATTGTTGCTTTTTAGACGTTCTTGCTTCCGCCAACAACATCGCTAAGCCCCTAGTTCTTTTGGTGATTGCGTTGTCCCAAATGGCACCTAAATGCAACTGACAGTGTGTGTTTGTGTGTATGTGTGTATGTGTGTGTGTGATTGTGTGTGTGCCTGATGGGGCCTCGTCGATACGCACGCGGTTTTTGTTGCTTCTGCTGACTCCTTTAAAATATGCCTCGAAATTCTCGAGAAGCGCACAAAAACCAATTCATTATCTTTCACTTTGGAACTAACCATGCACACACACACCCGCACACACTCGCACACACTCGCGCACAAGCAAGCACAAGTCAAAGAGCAATGCACAAAACACACAAGACACACACACTCGCACACCGCACTTGAGGCACGTCGCTGCTTGACTTTATTTTCCACTCGCACTCTTACGCCCCCTCCCCCTCCCCATCACCCTACCCCCACGCACTTCATGGGCGAATTTAAAGGTTTTCTATGCCAGCATTGTCTAAGTTTGTGGACTCGGCTCCGACTTGCACTTAACACAATTTCGCCGCACACACACAAAAGACTTTCACTGCGGCGCAGCAAGAGCTCAACCCACCCCCACCCCCAATACAGCAGCACCACAGCCACTACACCCACAATCGCTACCTGAGGGAGGGCAAGTTGGTTTTTTTATATTTTTTCTCATTGCGAACGAATTACGCGCCGCTTTTGTTGCGCCTTCAAAGCGTGTGTTGCGTGTGTGTGGAACGAGCGCGTGCAACGCCTCGGGCGGCGCCACGTGGCATAAATTAATCTACTCACTAAATTTGGCATCGTATCTCTCTTCCATCCCCCATTTTTCGAAACGCATTCGTTCGCTTTGAGCAGCTATTTGGACCCGGCGGCACCAAGCTGGAGGAGGACTACGACGATCCGCCTGTCACACTGTTGCGCGGTCCGCCCGGGCCACCTGGCATTGCCGGCAAGGACGGACGAGACGGACGCGATGGCAGCAAGGGTGAGGCAGGCGAGCCCGGCGAGCCGGGTTCCCTGGGTCCACGCGGCCTGGATGGTCTGCCTGGTGAGCCGGGCATTGAGGGGCCGCCTGGGTTGCCAGGCTACCAAGGACCGCCCGGAGAAAAGGGCGATCGCGGAGATATTGGTCCACCTGGTCTAATGGGACCTCCGGGCCTACCGGGACCGCCAGGCTATCCAGGAGTAAAGGGCGATAAGGGAGATCGCGGCGATTCGGTGAGTAAAAATTAATGCACGACAAAAAAAACCGGTTTTAATATCGATATACAATAATCGATCAATTCTAGTACCGCAAAATGCGACGTCGACAGGACGATGGCATGGCTGATGCGCCACACATGCCCGCCATTGAATATGTAAGTATATATCTATAAATACCTTCCTCACATCCCATAACTGATATTATTTTACTTTTTATGATAGCTATATGGCCCACCGGGTCCACCAGGTCCTATGGGCCCGCCTGGTCACACTGGTGCACAAGGTGATCGCGGCTTAGATGGACGCAAGGGCGATTCGGTAAGTGGACAATTTCAGCTCTTGCTTTAATTATAACTCATATGTGTTATATTCTGCGCAGGGCGAAAAGGGAAGCAAGGGCGATCAAGGACCCATGGGCTTACCAGTAAGTATTTGAGATTCCACTTACAGCTTCGAAAGTATTTTATGCACTTTTGTGACATCATTTTAGGGTCCAATGGGCATGCGTGGCGAATCTGGCCCCTCCGGTCCGGCGGGAAAAGCTGGCATTCCGGTAAGTGATTGTCGAACGACCCATTTAATTTGATTTTTATTGGCTCACTAAAAATTGATTGTTTGGCTTTTATGTTGCTACAAAATTGTTGTTGATCATCTTTGCTTTTGGTAAATCGTTATAATCGTTGATGTGACTAAACATTGTCTAACCACTTATATGTTCTCGTGTCTCTCTCTCTCTTTCTCTCTTTCTTCGACCTGGAACAGGTGTGGGGCGACTACTAATCCAACTTATTCAAAAGTGCAGTCTAATTATAAATAACAATCACATTGCGCCCAAAAATCAAATAAAATGAGTCATAAGCTTACACAAATATATACACATACACACACACACACATACACATAAAGAAGCACACACACAAGGGCACAGAAGACATCCAACATAATACGCTGAACTATGAGGAAAAAGAAAAATATAAACAAATTAAATACGCATAGGAAATGTTACTGCGCTGGCCCCGCACAGTTTTATTGTCTATCCTTATATGGTCATATACATATATATATCCGTGTATATGTATGTATATTAAATTGTACAAACGTGCGTCCGTATATATATCTATATATACATGCAAGCCCCAATATAAAATATCAGACGCATGCCAGTTAAAAATCTCTCTGCATATCTATGTATATTTAATGAGAACCCAAATGCATGCGACTAGCCCACAAGGCACAACAAACACAAAATACAAAACACAAAATTTAAAATAATTAAAATAAAACAAATATATGAAAATGCATTCATATCAAATATAACGTGACAGAGCAGCAAGCATTTTGAGGTTAGCAGAGTATTTATGTATACAAACAGAAAAAAAGAAAACATAATTATTTCTATAGAAACACGCGATCAAACATATTTACAACTATCAATTGAACCGACCAGCTAAATTGATTATACAAATTATTATATATACAGAGGAGATTGGGGCGAATATAAAAATAAGCAAACAGCTAAGGCAAACAAACACACAAACATGCTCTCAAACAAGCTAACAAATGTACTATGCAAATATTTTAATTGCATTTCATTTGGCGCCACGCTGTACGCAGCTCCGAAAACATGCAAGCAAAAAAGCCAATGCAACAACAGCTGCAACAACTGCTGCAGCAGCAGCAACAGCATCACCAGCAGCTGCTGCAACTGCTGCATAAATCATACGCACCGTGGCACATGAAAGCTGCAGCAAAATCATATTGTGGCTGCAATTTGATTAAAGTATCTTGCAGATGCAACAGCGTAATTCGATTTGATAGTTACTTTCTTGATTAGCCAATAAATTTAACTGAAATCCGCAAAGTCAATATATTTTAGATGACACTGTTGCTGCTGCTGCTGCCACATTGTTGCATTATCTTAGGTGCCGTCCAGAGGCTTTGTCGTATATTCAATTTACAGGATGCCAAAGCTTCAGTGCTTGATAAGAAACATTCACAATTTAAATAAACGTAAGTGAAAACTGTAATATAATAAACTATCTTTGAAATTTGTCTCAATGTTTGCGAATTAGATTATCGTGTTTAAATGTGTTTTATGTCTACAACAAAGAAACTGTTTAATATACATATTGAAATACAATGATACAATAATAACGAATCTCAAAATACTCGTAAATAATTGTAATATCATGCGATAACAACAAAGAGCTATCTTCCAATTGTGCATATTTTTCAGTGTTAAATGTAACTTCAATACAAACTGCGTTAAAACATAAATTAGTTAGGCTAAAGTTTAAATATACCTACTAGCAGATATAAATACATAAATCGTATACATGTGCATATGAAATGTGGAAAGCCATAAACTACGAGAACACAATAGAGCATTTGCAATAGCATCGGCTGGCCGGTGAAAAACAAAGCGGCCTCAGAATAAAACCAATTTCAAATTCAAAATGTCCCTTTAATTGGAACACACCCAGTTTACAATCCATTAAATACGCTCTATTTGCATGAGCATCAATTGCAAAAACAACAAATACATAATCTTATCATGTATCCTATTGGTTTCATTAAACATCTCAAATAAATTAATGCAAATCTATCTTTCAACCTAAAAAAAATACAAAAAATTTACATTTAACAAATAATACGAGCATGCTATTTTGAATAAAGACAAATTAAAAAAATTAAAAATTAAAATAAAAACAATAAATGCCAACTCCAAATGATATGTTGAACTATAATAATACTCACTCAACATTTGCAAAAAAAAATTAAAAACAAAACAAATGATAAGTGAATATATCCCTATGTATGTGCAAATTATGAAATAAAGCCTCAAAGGACTTAATGTCAAAACGTGTTGGTGAATTACAAAGCATATGTATGTCAATTTATTTTCAATTAACTGTGTCGCTCCTACAAATGAATTAACAAACGTTTTCCAAAGACAAGTTTGCATGTCAATTTTCATTTAAACCAGTAGATAAGCCAACCTCAAAGTGTATATAAAATTCAACTAACAATAATATTTATGGAGCTATCTCTTAAGGCAGCTATGCAATACATAAGCAAATTTTTCTCTGATTGCGGCTAACTCAACCTTCGCATTTAACTCTACTTAACTTTTACCCCTCTAACTTTTGTCTAAACTAACTAATTCACTCTGTAACCGAGATCCATAGGCTAGAATAATGAATTGCGCTGTCCCTGGCAATGTGTTCTTTCGGCAATGCGCATTACCTTTAACTTACACATTAGCATTAAATTTAAAATGATACAAATTTAAATTCAATTTGGACATTTAATTCATAAGCTGCTAACGATAATTGTAAGTGTACATTTGTTAACTACGTACAATTTTTCGCAATTAAATAACACACACACATATATATATAAATATACAAATATATTTGTATTTATATGTATTTATGTCTATAGATATATGCATGTCAATGTGCGTATGATTTCTGCCTTGTGCCACAATATAACTATTTTGAGCATTACACCTTAATAGGCAACAACAAATTGTAAGCCGGCTAATGAAATCAATTTCATTTTCATATTAATTACGCATTTTCAATAAAGTGATGGTTTTTTACTAAAAACAAAAATAATTATGTGTACATAATATGAATTATAAATTAACCACAAAATAAAAAATAACAAATAAAAAGAAAACAAAAGATTTCCTGTTCCCTAAATTGCAAACCATATATTTGTTTGTTTTTTTGTTTGTTTTTTTTTTCTATTCCCTTTGCTGACGCTTTTCCTCTTTCATTCTTAATCGCTTCAGGGCCCGCCTGGCTTGGATGGCATGAAGGTACATTAACCAGCTTTTAAAATGTCCGCTTAGATTTTTCGACATTGTCTAACTGAATGTTTTATCTCCATATAGGGTGCACAGGGCGAGACGGGACACAAGGGCGAGCGCGGTGATCCGGGTCTGCCGGTAAGCATACCACATCTATCTGATTGGATCTAGCACATATGTATTTACACACATACATGCACACTCTCTCTCACACACACACACATATGTGTTTATCTACCTTATGTGGTTGCTAATTTGAATAATTTGTGTTTCTTCTTTTTTATTGTTTTTTTTTCCTTTTGTATGCATGCAACTTTCTTTCTCTCTCTGTGTTGGCGTCGTACACTGTTTTCAATCTATGCAAAACCTCCTAAACACGTACCGGCAACCTTTTTGAACCCCACACTTACACAAACTTACACGTACAAATACACACACCATCACACACGCACACACACACACACTACGTCATGCGTCTATAAAGGGCACCGACGGCATCCCCGGCCAGGAGGGTCCGCGCGGCGAGCAGGGCTCACGCGGCGATGCTGGGCCACCGGGGAAACGGGGACGCAAAGGAGATCGCGGCGACAAGGGCGAACAGGGCGTGCCCGGACTGGACGCGCCCTGTCCGCTGGGCGTCGACGGGCTGCCGTTGCCGGGCTGCGGCTGGCGGCCGCCAAAGGTTAGCATGCGTTTCAACAAGCGAAAATATATTTCACTTTCTAATTGGCTTAACTAAAACGTGGAACTTTGCATGCGCCACAACCAACTTAGACTATGTATATCCTGTTGTTGTTGATATTATTGTTGTTGTTGACTAACTCGGTTAACTAACTTTTGCTTTTACACACTAATACACACACATACGCACACACACATACACACGCATATGCATATGCATATGCAAATACCACGGCACAGGAGCCCATCATCTCAACACCCATGCACAAGGATTATTTGCCGGATGTAACACAGCCGGAGAGCAATGCCAGCGATTATGAGCAGGAGGACGACGAAGAGGAGGAGCAGCCAGAGGATAATGAAAACGAATATGATGAATATCAGGAAAATTTGCATAACAATGACTAAAACGGGAAACAGCTAAACCAAACCTTAAACGACAAAGGGCAAAAGCAAACTCAGACACTGAAACACAGCCAAAGCAAATAGATTCCCTACACACACACAAACACACGAGTGTGTATAAGCGCACACACACGGACAGACATACATACTGACAGGAAGACAGACACGCACAAGCGACTAGTTAAGCATTTCCGATTTCCGCAACGAACTTGGCTCCGTTTCGCTCTCTGTTGACACATGCAATTAGCGCTAACCGATGCAAAGTGGCAGCTACTCCTAACGGCTAACTATAGTAGATTCTATTAGCATACGCTCACTTCTTACAACGTACACACCCCCCACCCCCACCCGCTACACTGTTTCCGCGCACACCCACATTTATACACACGTAGCTAAATATCGTACGTCTGCACTCCCCGCCTTGGCTTGGTGTTGGAACTTAGAGCTAAACATACAAATCGCTTTGTTTTTGGTAACAACATTGGCCATTTTTGGTTTTATCAACTCTGTTTCGCCCCACGCAGGAGAACTGGCAGACATGGCTAAAGGACGAGCTGAACGCGCTGCAGCATACGAAAACAAAAAATTAATTGCCTCAGCTGCAAACGCGTTCGTGAACGTGGCTCTGCAATATTCAGATGACTCTTAGCGCTTTGGTCTTAATTTTAGTAATTTGTTATTGTTAATGTAGAAATGGAAAAGAACACACACACACACGCATATTATCATTATACACACATACAAATGTACACACATATGTGCCAAAATCTTTGTGAACAGCAACAGTTGCTCATGCACTGAGTCTGGCGACTTCAGCTCTAGGTATTTCACAAAAGTTACATTTATTAGTAGTCTTAACTTATATGCATACCTTCATGCATACATATATATTATTATTATTATATATTATATATTTAAATTGTAACGTTGTATCTACTACTACTACTACTGGTATATTACTGCTATTTTTACTACTTTTTCTATTACTAGGGTAATAAAACGTAAAATAAAAACTACTGGAAGAAAATAAAATATTTAAATATACACACAAAGTTAATTAAAAATATGTATATTGTGTTTACCTAATGAAAGGCCAATAGTGCAAATTACAGTTCATAGACATATTTGAAATCACGATTATTGCAGTTTAAAATCGTAAAGTAAATGTTTTTTATTACATTTATTATATTTATATTTATATATTTGTCGAATGATGTGGTATGGCTCCTGTAATCTCTAAAAAAATCGAACAACCAGAGGCTTAAGTTTAATAGAAATGGCATCACAATTTTTGACCAAACCTCCAAATGTCTTAAACAAAAAAAAGCATTGCCGAACAAATTTCTATAGACAACATGAAAGAGTATCAAGAAGCATTCAAGAATTTTTGTCATCGCCGTAGTCGCACCTTGTAAGTAGGATTTAGTGTGTGTGTGTTTTTTTTTTTTTTGAGGTACAGTGTTATATCGATAATTTGTACCCCAACAAATTGAAAACTATCAAGTAAAAGCGTTGCAGTCAGGTGTAACCGACAGCGCACTAGTCGTTCACAGTGTAATAAAACATACAGCCAGGCATTATTTGTGCAATGCAGAATTAATCCCTAATCAATTATGACAAATACAACCCATTAAAAAAAGAAATTCGCAATTCTAAATTTTGACAAAAACATTTTTTCGGATATAAGGGGAGGGTACATGCTTTTTTTCCAAAAAATTTTATTTTCAAAAATTCATATATTTTAAATGTAAAATCTATCTAAATGAAAAATCATGGAAAATTCCACTAAACATGAATATCGGTTGAGTTTTGACAAAGTTATGGAAGTTTGAAATATAGGAGCTATGGATCCGAGAGCTTTACTTTGATTTTTATACTAATTATGACTAACACAATCGATTAAAAACAAAAATTTGCAATTTTAAATTTTGAAAAAAAAATTTCGAAAATGAATAAGGGTATTTTCATAAAAAAATGAAAAAAATTTTATATTCAAAAATTCATATATTTTAAATGCAGAACTAATCTAAATGACAAGACATGACCAAAATGCCATCAAACATAAAAATCGGATCAATTTTGACAAAGTTATGGAAGTTTGAAATCTGGGAGCTATAGATCCGAGAACTTTACAGATCAAAATATTTGCCAATTTTGACATAATTTTTGGCAAAAAATGTGACCCCCTCAGAGTCGGGTTTAATGTTGATTTTTATACTAATTATGACTAACACAATCGATTAAAAACAAAAATTCGCAATTATAAATGGCGGGAAAATGTTTTTCTAAATGTGGTGACTGTAGCTAGAAAACTGTGGAAGATATAAAAATTTCCGGTTTTTTAGGGCGGGGAGCTGAGGGGCATTTTAGTAGGCGTGGCCGGGATATCTAGGCCGGAATCGGTGGGGAACTATGTACATACCAAATTTGGTGGCTCTATCTTAAAAATTGTGGGAAAAAATCACCTTTTATCGATTTGTGATTTGAGGTGTATCGACATGTTATCAAATTGCCAGCCTCCCAGTGGCCGTGGCACAAAAATCTTAACACTTTGTTTGTATACAAGTATATATCCAAAGTTTCAAGTCTCTATCTTCAATAGCGCTAAAAACAACGAACAGCCGGATAGCATGACGGAAATTGCACAAACCCAATATACTAGTTTCACTTTTTTCAGAACTGATAATGGAGCAAAATAAATTGAGATGGCGAAACAATTCGAAATCGCAATGTCAACACTCATTTCAATTCTACAAAAAAGGGAATTCATTTTACCAATTACCAATTTTTAATAGGTAATAATACCAATTTTTAATATCCCGAAGGATAAAAAATTTGCATTATAAACATTATAGGTGCATTTTGCGCATAAAAATCATAAATTTCATTATTTTAAAAAGACGCCAAGGCGCGCTGACATTATTAATGAAACCCATGATGCGCAGAGAGAGAAAAGCCATTGTTGGCGCAGCTTTCACTTTTCTCAGCGGCGCTGCCACTTGGTGCAAAAATTATAATTAACATCTGGCAAGGCCGACTGATATAACACTTTAAGCTCGCTGCTATAAAACTGTGCACTCGCAGCTTTCACGAAACGAGCTTTCAACGTTATTTTTGAATCGAAACTACTTGAATTGGAGCTGCAAGCGTCCACAAACCAATTTAACCAAAAAGCTCTAAATCCGTAGTTTTGTTGGTATATGCATAGATAAGTATATATAAGTTCCAAACGCATGCAACTGCATAAATTACGTATCCGCCCCATTGGAACAGTAAATCGCTGCAGAGTGCACCCAAGCTCAACAATAAAGTGGCTCAACCGAAGGTTATTTGTGACCCGTATAAAATTATAATATTCATAAATTGCCAGCCAATTGCTGATCCTATCGGCGTCCATAACCTGCGTATGGACTTAAAATGGGGCGTCACCCACTGAAACAGCAACAAGTAATAGTTTCAGCTCTATAAATATTGCGGGCACTTGTAGTAGATATTTAGCATTTATTATTTGTAATTGGAACACTTTACATTTACATTTAAATTTAAACGCCAGAGATTTAGATGATAAACTACTACTACACACACAAAACAATTTGACAGTTTAATTGGTTTAATTTTTCGCATCAACAGATTACACGAATCCTGTTCTAATTGAGCTTTGAGATATCATTATCATATAGTGCTTGCACGTACAATAATTAGTTATATACTCGTATACTATATAAGTAGAATAGAAAATATAAATAGTAAGATTTTTTTTTGTAGATTTAACATATTAGGCTACTAAATTAGAACATTGAATTTGGGAAAAAGTTGAGTTACGGTTGATAAACCACATTTAATTTGAATAAACAACATCGGAACTTTTGTTGGACTGTGAACTGCTAACGGGACTACAATATGTCAAAATTGCAATGGAACCTGAAGCTGCCTGTTGATTCAGCTTTAAATTAGAATATGAATTTGATATTTTACTAGTCGTATTCATCGGCGATAAAGACCAAATCGAACAGCAGTTAGAATGAGGTCTTGCCAAAGATAAAGTTGCCGGGCGCATTCGCATCCTCGGCCGCAAAGTACTCCTTCCACAAGGCGGCGAATTGCTCGCGAGTCACATCGGATTGGCCTTGGGCCATCTTGCCGAACGCCTCTTCGCACTCCTTCTTGTCCAGGCCATAGCTGGAGCAGACGAGCGTGAACTCATTCACGTCGATGCCGCCATCATGCGAGGCATCCTCCAAATCGAACATAAAGTTCATGTACGCATTCTGCCAATCCATTACGCTGCTGGGATCCTTCGCGTACGCGTCCCACATGTTGCACCACTCATCCACGCTGACCTGCGAACGGAGTCGGGAAAGAAGTAGAAGAAGTAGAGAAGCGGGTTAAGAGCATCAGATTTATGCGCATCTCCTTAAATGCGCTGAAAAGCACATAAAGCGTCTAGCCGCAGGTGGGCGTGGCAGCTGCTCATAAAACATCATAATGGCTGATTGGGGGTTCTAGCCAGGGGACGACGGCCATGTGAACTGTAATTTATGCGACCTGCACATTATGCCCCACCGTTTATGAGCGTTGTTTTTTTTTTTTTTGTTGCCTGCTCTACGAAACAACAGCAATTACCGCAACATCAGCAATCGCCGCCTTGGTGGAAGCGAACAGACTGCGGCTCCTTGACCCGCCTGGCGCACGAACTTTGACTGCAGCTCGTTGTAGTGGCGCAAATGTTAATTTTGGTCAAAGACTCTGACCAGAACAGGTCCTGCGGCGGGCGGTTGGCCATGTTTTAATGTGGCCATAAATAAGCACGAACACTAGACAATGTGCGGTCAGCGCCATCAATTGCAGTGCCAATTGACAGCCCCCCACACCTAGGCCTCCAGTCACAAACCGTTGGCCCCATAACCACAACCACCCTTGAGTCGAACTAACTGCATATTTTTTATGTTTATTGCATCTAAGTGCTGCGCCTTGCCAAATTGAAATGCCAAAAAGGCCGCACATCCTTGACCGTGTCTTTGACTGGCTTAAGCTGTTGTTGTTGTTGTTGTTGTTATTGTAGTTGCCGTTATGTTGTCATGTATTGTTGGCTCGCATATGTTGTTGCTGAGTGTGTGTGTGCCCCAAAATGAGTTAAGGCAACAACAATAAATCCAAGTCCGGCCAGCATAAAGCCAAAACTGCACAAAGGCCACAAACAGTTGACTTTAGCGTATTTGCAGTCAACTTCGTCAAGTTGCTGGCTAAAAGCCAAAACTTTCTGGCTATCTGTGTCACAATCAAAGTGCGGCCACTGCGGCAGCAGAACCTCCGACGAAGCGACATCACGGACTGGGTCATGCAGACTTTAAGCACCTGTGCTTGTCCCACTTCTACACTCAAAGAAAAACGCCATTCAAACTCAGCCAAGAGCACCCATTTATACTGTTTTGTTCTTTATATCTTAAAAACATTATAGTATGAAATATTCATCGAAAATTAAATTGATACTCGATTTGTCGAAATATAAAAATAAAATACTTAAATTAAGTACGCAGTTTTTATAGATCAAATTTGCAAGCTCAATTTCAAAATTAGAATTTTTTTCAGAAATTGGCACTAGTTGATTTAAGTGTCAACTTTTTGATTTTTTTCTCTAAGTGTACGGCTTTGCCTGCACTGGCATTTTCTTAAACAACTCGACTGGCTTTTAGCCGTGATTTAATTTGTGCAGACGCAGTGTGATTAAGGTTGGGCTTGGATGCATCCCTGTGGCTGCACAAAGCGGTTATAAAGTTTGTCATTGTAATGAGCAACGGCCTAGAAAACTAACTGAAGTCGTGGCCCGGAACTGCAACAGCATTGCTCAAATAATTCACAATTCAATTTCCGCCCATTGTTGCAGACGTGGAATTTGCTTACTGGCACACAGCCACCCCCCAGCTACACCCACGATAGCCCCTCCCCAGCATGGCACACCCAACGGAATACTCCACACTAATAAAAAGAAAATTTATGAACAGTTTTTTGTGCAGCGTGCGACCGACTTTGTAATGTTTGCAGTTACAAACATGCATACACATATAATCTGCGTGACTCTGTGTGCGTATGTGTGTGTGTGTGTGTGTGTGTGTGTGTGTGTGTGTGTGTGTGTGGTGCCCACTTGTCAACTGCTGTCACAATGGCATCAAGTGCAGTCCATGGATTTCAACACTTTTGCCACTGACAATAAAGCCATTTAAATGACGAGCAGCAATCCCAAAACGAAGCACTTGACATGCAGTTGCCCTTTTTTATAGCTCTGCACACACACACCCACACACATTCACACATACAATCAGTTAGTCAATCTGGGTGACTGTCAGCTCACCTGGCCATCGTTATCCTTGTCAGCCTTCGATCGCAGACCAGTCCAAATTTCCATCATGACATCGTAAGTCTCCTTGTTCTTTGGCGTGTCCTTTGCCCAGCCGCGCAGTTTGCAAACGCGCTGCAACAGCACAGCAACAACAAAAATGTCACCATAAATTGAGTTATCAGTTACGAGTTGAATAAACAAAAAACGAATACCAAAAAACGTGAATTGCCAAAAACCGAAAATAAAACAGACACCAGAGAAAACACCATGCAAAATCAACAGAGCAAATTTTCAGCATGCACATTTTTGCAATTGGTTTCTATTGTTGTTATGCTCGTTCACTAAGTGACAAAAAAAAAAGTATATTGGCCTTCTGTCCTGCTGTCCGGCTGACTGTTCGACTCGCCACTTGTCTATATGAATGCAAAATGTTTGCGCTTCTATTGAAGCTCGAAACTTGAAGCTTCGAATATATATATATATATATTGACCATGTCTGATAAAAAGTTAAGATTTTTTGGCTACGACTGGCGACGTTGCAAATCGTATTAATATATATATCCCACAAAATATTAAATTTTTCATACAGATTACCAAAAACCTCCTCTAAACATCGGACAAGAAAATTTTTGCGTGCGCTCACTGGATCGCGACAAATTAATATATCAGTCCAATGACCTCCTCTTAAGATTGAGCTGAAAAATTTCCACGTCTACATAATTATATAATTATATAATTAATAACAATCATAATTATATTTTTCCAAAATAACAATCATAAATAAGGTTTTCTACTTTTATTAAGCTGTTATTACTCTACGAAGGAGTAATGCGCAGTCGGTTACACCCGAATACAACATTTTCAAGTGTTTTTAATGTTGTGGTTGCTTTTATTGTTGTATTTGTTGTTTTTATTGATTCAGCTGTGGATCGATAAACATTCTTGGATTTGCATATTTAACAGCAGCAATTGAAATTGTTCGACATTTGTTTTTTGGCATATTTTAACGCTTCCGCATTCGCTCCACTTACCTCGATGGCCATCTCGAAGTCCTTAACGTCAATTTCGCCGCTTTGATTCACATCTGTTGCCCAGCGTTATTTTAGCCAATTCAAAGTTGCGCATTCCGCATGAATTGCATTGTTTGCATGTTTTTTCCAGTTGTTGGTCAGTTGGTTATTTGTCAGTCCGAAATGAAAAAAACAAAAGAGAGAGATGGAAATAATATTAATGCTAGTTGCACGGGTTTCATGGTCGTACAGCTGGCACATAGTTGCACTTCCTGCCCAGCGTACTCATCAACAGTTTTGCATGCCTATTTGTTTTCGCTCGTCCCTTGGCTGCTGGCCATTTCGGCACGGGCGGCGGACTGCAACGGTGTGCAAATGGCCACTTCAAATTTCAGTGTCAAGTATTTTGCGCTGGCGGTTTATGGCGCCAACAGCAGCAGCTGCTGAGGCAGCAGCTGGCAAGGGGCCAACAAGGCGACAGTCTACTGTTCACTACCTGACAATTACTCATAATCGAAAAGCGCTTTGCACCTTTGTGGCAAAGTTGCATTACCTTCGAACCATAAAACAAAACACAACAAAATGTGTTGCCTACTTTTCAGCGCCAGCAAAGAAATTTACCAAAACTTACAACTGAATTGTTTTAAAGTGCACCTTGGCTAATAAAAGTCAGCACATATGTGCATATGCAAAATACGCATATAATTCGTGCTGAACTATATGTACACATAACGTAGACGTAACATTTGGGTGCATTGCAATTGCATTAAGTTACAAGTTAAAAAGCAGCACTTAAAACATTTGCTTCATGGCAACGCATGCATGTATCTAGTTGTTACATTTAGGTAGATCAGAGTATGATATTGAAATACTTGTGAGCAACTGAAATATTTGTGTTTGCATACATTTTTTATAATATATTCAATTACAAAAGTATGCATACGTACATATTCGAATTCAATTCTGCTAAGCTCTGGCTTTCAATTTATCATTAATTCCACCGGGAACTGCTTTAACTTACCAAAGAATACATTGAACAGGAACAACAGCTTCTTCTTGCGAAAATCAGAAATGGACATTTTGTAGTTTTGTTGGTTTTAGTTTTAGGTTTCAATTTGAATTTGGAGCTCGGTCGTGCAGTCCTCGTTCGTCGACAGCTGCAAGGAAATGGAAATGGAAAATTGGATAACGAAACAGTAAAAGAGAACAATAAAAAAAATTGTCAAATAAAACGCACTGCAAGTGGCAAATATATACGCATTTCAAGTGCACTCAATTAGGGGCGGCGTCGCTCAAATGGGCGTGTCAGCCAACCGAATCTTGGCCCGCTGACGACTCGTAAAAAGCAAGACAAAAATAAAATACATACGCCGCAGCACGTGGCGGGTTGCTTTACTGACAGCCGCCCGCCCGCCCTTGGACCCCACTTTCAGTTTATTTGATGCCAGCTAATTCAGCTAAAGGAAATAAAATAAGACTGTCTAAGGATGCACAAAGGATGAGCGCAGCGAAAATGCAAAAGGCGCTGCGCATTGAGCGATGGGGGGATCGGTGTCTGTGCGCAGAAAATGTGTCAGGCTTGCGTGGCATGCCTCATTTAACCTTCAATCAAAAGCAAACAGCCAACGAGGCCAGAGGCTGTTCGCTAAATCAGAGCAAAATATGCGAGCAGGTTGCCATGTGGCATGTGGCATGTGGCATGTTGCATGTGGAATGAAAACAACAGCTCAGCTACCTCATCACTCATGGGCATGGTCATTGGCAGCCTTAAACAGCACTTTTCGCTTTTGTTCCCATGCAGTTAATCGCTATAGGGTGGGCGTGGCCATGGGGCGCATGGCTTCATTCAGCAGCTGTTTACTTTAGTTTACTGTGGCCAGGCAACCGAATCACCTTGCAGCCGTCTGCTGTTTTATTTATCATCTCATCGCACAGCGGCAAAGCTAAAGCAAAAGCATAATTTTACAAGAAGGAAATTGCAGCCAGGATGTCAAGTGGAAAACGCAATGCAACGAACATGATGACAACTACAACTACAACGACAACGACAGCACCGCTGATGCGGATGCGGATGCGAATGCGAATGCGATTGCGGATTCAGCTGTTGAGGCTGAGACTGATGCCGATGGCTCAAGCCAAGAGCTGCTCGCTGGTTGATGGGCTGCCTGCAAAACTGGTATGACCGTAAAACCAAAAGACTTTGCAAAACAAAAACTTTATCCTTTATAAAAATTTACCTTGGAAACGAAATTAAATTAAATTCAATAGGCCATATCTCAGTGCCATCTACTTGAGTATGAACAAGAAGCCTTTTCTGCTATCCTTTTAAAACAATTGGAACTTGCTGACCTGACAAGAGGATTTGTTTAGTGCTGCATTAATATTATTACTTGAATGGAAATAGAAAGCATAAAACTTTCAAAAGCTTTGGTATTTTTAGTATCCCATAAACACCTATGATTTATTTTACACCTGCAAACTTTAACGAGAACTATAACTAAAGCCAAAGCTCGAATAAATATAAATTTAACAACCACATCAAATATTGACATGAAATGCTCTTAAGATTAAGGAAATTTGTTAAATTAGATTTCATAAAATATGAAGCTTATAACACCACAGCAATTAGCACTCGGTTATACCAATGCAAGATTTAATTAAAAATACACAACATATTCTGGATTATTGCGTTCTTAATGCAAATGCAACGCCAAATTTGCGTTGCCTCAAGTGTTAAATAATCCTCTGCACAACTAAATAAATAAATTAGTATTAAATAAATTTCAATATCATTTTTAATTTGAACAATTGAATTATTAATGCTCGAACTGTCATTTAGAATGTGGTTAAAAAGTATGTTTACCACACAACATTCGAAGTTAATTAATTTGCCAATGCACGTGCCAATTATCAAAGGGGGGTGAAAATGAGAAAATAAAAACAAAAAAACGCTTCGGTTTACTCAAAGCATGGCAAAAAGTATAAAAAATATTTAATGCAATTGAATTTAAAACGCTTTACATTTTAATTTGTAACGAGAACCGAATAAGTTTTCTTTTTTTTGCATATTCATTTGCTACCTATAGCATCCTGTAAGCTGCTCGAACAGATGGAAATCGGGTAAATGTGTCACCAATGAAATTGGCTTTCATTTGCATTCGAATGCGATATTCGAGTTGGTAATTGAAAATGAAATTTTAAGCCTTTTAATAGCCAGTCGCGCAGTTTATGTACAACTGAAATTAATAATTAAATATGCGCGCAAATTGAATTCGCGCTTTATGGGAAATATTTGCACATTACGCATACGCCACCTGGTGCGGTCGATAATGCGACATGTGAGTGAAATAAAGCATTACGCTCTAATTCGTTTTGTTGCTGTTGCAAATTCAAAAAGTTTTCATGAATATTAACGCATTTCCGCCGTTGCTATTGCCCTTACCCTTACCCAAAACCAAATTCGTGTTCATTATCATTCATTCAATATGTTTGGAGGCCTGCGTCAAGTTTCGCATTAATTACCAATATCAATACACATGCGCCAGTGCATAAAGAACCACCCGCTCCAAGCCACTAAATGGCTTTGCCTGCGGTTGTGGCCTTGGTTTCGGTCCAGTCAATAGCAGCCAGGCTCGTTAATTAGACTCGATTTTAGCTCCTAATAACGGAAATACTGGTGACAATTTTTGTTGTCAATTTTATGGCACACTGCCCATTAACATTTATCATGGCCGTAATATAATTAATAATTATTTGGCCAATATTAGGCCATAAAATTTTTAATTGACCTTTTAAAAGAGCGTTGCGTAAACTGTGTATTTTTCAAGACCTTGAAAATTGAGATTGAACATCAATTTAAGTGTTTGCACAATCAATTTAAATTTGCATCAAGTCGGTTTTTCTCAGTCAGCCATAAAAGAAAACTCAGCTGTGCATTTGTTTATAGTTTCGTGGAAATCAAATTTCTTAACTTTTGCTTTAAATCAAGAAAATAAAGTTTAACAGAAGTTGGTACAAACGATCATTTATCACCGATTTTACCGATTCTTTTGAAATTGGTTGAATTTAATGTCAGTTAAGGCAACACAGCGAGTAAAAGGAAAAGTTTTTATAACATTTATTTTAAAGTAATATTATTAAGTTATATTTTACGAGAAATAACAGTTATGTTCGTAACCGCAAAAATAGAAAACCCTTGCATAGATATAGAAAATATTCTCTATATATCTATATTTAACACTTGACAACATCAATTGTCAATTGTAAAAAAAGTTTTCAATAAAAAAAGTTTGGGTGATATGGTGATATTAATAACTTTTTTTTGTCGCTATAAATTAATTTAATTGTTATAGTCATCGGCTAAGAATGATTATATATAATCTATAATGATAGATATATATCTTATTTTGCATTTTATTGAATCCTACATATTAATATATGAATATCTACTAAATCGATTGATTTTTTAAATGTTATGACCATCAAACCTTGTTATATTAATGCTTAAACTCATATCATAGATGATGCCTTCTATCTACCGTAAGCTTAGCTAATCAATGGCTTCACTACTCACTTTTTCCTCTCTTTATGCTATTTTAGAATCGGATTCTACTTAGTTATGTCTGTCTGTCACAGTTACAATGGTCGCTAATTACTTTTGCGATGCCGCAAATTTGCGTAGCCAATTTAAAATAATAGACAAAGCGACAGTCATTTTATCTTTTGATGCAGCCCATCGGTCGGGGGCAGACAGCACTGCGAAACTGCGAACTGCATTCAGCTGCTGTTGTTGCATTGTCTGTCCCGCAGTAATTGTGTAATTTGCATTAATTTACATTTAATTTAGTGTGCAACAACAGATACCAGAAAGAGAGAGAGCGAGACAGAGAAGGAAGCCAGTAGCGCTGGTTTAGGCCTGCGGCGCACATGGCAATGGCCGCAACGGTTGACCAAACAAATTTAAACATTTTTTCTTTTTTTTTGTTTTTTTTTTTTCTTTCAATGTTAATATTAGCTGTTGATACATATGTATATATATATATTTAATGTTGATATCGCAAAACGCTTGCCGCTGCTGCGAGTTAGTAATTTGTTCGTATAATTTCGCTCGCTTAAAGATCGAGTAGTATTTATGGGGTATGTGGTATGGGGGAGGGGAGGAGCGTTGGTGCTCTCAACTGTCATCCAAAACGCAGCGAGGTTAGTAAAGTTTGCGCCTTGCAATTCATTGCTGCTCTTGTTCTTCTTCTTGTCCTTCTTTTAAGAACTTGAGCTCGTTACTTTTGGTTTGTTCTTGTTCCTTTGTCGGATTTTGAAAAGTATTTTCGAAATTGTGGCATTATTTGTGTAACGGAAACTCTTAACACAAATGCAAACGCACTAGCACTCACACACAAAGACACACACACACACACCTAAACTGAGGCGACTGTTAGTGTTATTGTTTCACTTTACCGTTGGTTAACTCCGATTCTGACTCTGACTGTGGCTGCTTATGCGGATGTCTATGTGGCCTCCACTCTGGGCTTGTGTGCTCGGCAACGCGCTTCGATGTTTTGTGATGTTCGCTCGTACGGTGCCAACGGCTTTTATAAGCGACCAACGCCAGCAACAGCAACGGCAACAGCAACAACAACAGCAACAGCCAGTCCATGGCGTCGGCATCAGCAGCGACGCATCGCAGTCGCCTCGTTACAGAACTTCGGCGTCCGTCGTCATCGTTGTCGTCGTCGTCGTCGTCGTCGTCGTCGTCGTCGTCGTCGTCGTGGCTCGCTTTGGGTGCTTTTTGTCATCGCACGTTTTATCTTATCGCTGCGTCTGCGTCTGCGTCGCTGTCGACGCTGCTCTGCACTTGTCGCTACTGCATCAGTGTGTGTGTATGTCCAGTGTGTGTGTGTGTGTGTGTGGCAATGTGCAGTCTATATTTCGGCAAACCACGTGCAGCGTTACAGGACAGCATGCGGCATTTTTGGTGTCTGCTAGACTTTTGGAGATTTAACACTTGCAGAAATTGTTAATTCAATTAAGTTCCATTTTATTTTATTTTGGGGCAGTCAATTTCAATTTAGGACTCATGTTGAAAACATGCAGCAGCAAATATTAAACCAATTTTAATAAAGAATTAGGATAAAAGAGTTTAATTTTAAGCACAAAAACCAAAGGTTGTGTTCGTATACAGACGGACAGATTATTTGGTATTCTACTATGGAGATTAGATACACAGAGATAAGATACTCTAGTGGATTCGCTGACATGTTTGAGAAGAAGTGAGCTGTTAAATTAATTTTTATTTACGGGTACATTTAACAAAATTATAAAAAAGGCGTTTTAAAGGAACTGGGAATGCTCTGAAAATAGTAGGCTTGGATATATTTAAATAGTAGCGTACTTCATCAGATAAACTTTTCTTTAATAAGCTTGGTAGGGTGCTTTATTTGCGATGTGTCTTCCCATAACTTATTTTTATAATTTTCAGTTATATAATATAATCTTTATGTACATTGCAGGTATACAACCTAATTATAAAATGTATAATTCAAACGAAATGGAAAATGTTTGGATAGAATAGTTTATATTAAATACATACATTTCCTTTATCTAAAAGTTCTATTTTTTAAATATGAAAATGCAATATTAACTGTTGTGTATAGCCTATTTTATGGGTAAATTTTGTGCAGTGCATGGCCAGGAATACAACAAATCAAAATAAACTGCACAAGCTACAAGCATAGCCTTGACACACACAAACACAACACCACCACTCGGTGGTGCTACTTGGCAGCATAATTAAAGTGGTGGCGCATTCGCATTCGATCATATCCAAATGTGGACCACCAACTGGCTGCAGCAGCCGTCAAAGGCATTTAACCAAAACAATTTCATGCCTGGTTTTCTTGCTTTTAATTATACACGGGACACACACACACACACACACACACACATACAGTAGATGAGCTCATGTATGCGCTGGTAATTGTCAACTCTTGCTGAAATGTCGCTGCCAATTTATCAGAATGAAAAAGTGGCCAACAGAATAGCGCGCCCGCTGCGCTGTCACAGCAGGCGCTGCTTGCTGGGCCAAAAGCTAACGAAAAGAGAAAAATAAGAATCCACAGGCTGCCCCATTTTCGTGTTCTATTGCCAAACGTTCGCTGCGGATGCCACTGCCGCCCATTGCGGATGGCCGTTTTACCAATGTTTCGTTTCCAAGCCAACTGTCAAAAGCTAATGCACCTGAACGGACCTATCTGTGTGTGGGTGTGTGGGTGTGTACGAGTGTGCCACAGTGCGTGTTGGAGTAGCCAAATGCTTAAATTTGTGGCCCTTTTACCTGTTTGCACCTCAAGTGGCCATACGAGTGCAGCTGAAACTGCTTCTGCCTGCGCCACCTTGACAAAAAGGAAACGGATGTCGACATTGACACACTTTCAGATTAACACAGCCCAGGCCCAGACCCAAACCCAGGCCCAGTCCCAGGCCAGATGTTAAATGGCTGCAAGCCTTGCATAGTTTTAGCTTTCGTTCTGCTTGTTGTTGTCGGCGTTTAGCTGTCCACCTATTTCGTGTTGTTGTTGCCCCGCTGTTGCTTGGAGCATAAACGAGCGGCCACTAAACGTTGGCCCAACAAAATGAGAAAAAATAAAGATGGCAGCAGTCAGTTTGCTTCGGGGGGTCTCATAGCATGCATGCGTATGTGTATGTGTATGTGTGTGTGTGTGTGTGTGTGTGTGTGAGTTTATGTGTGTAGAGCCCAGAGCCCAACACATGTCTGCTTGGCACGAGAACAGCACGTTATTTGCTGGCAATCCGCACCTGAACACACTTTTCTCTCGTGCCGTGCCCGTTGCACGCTTTTGTGCGGCCTTCCGTGCCAGCCACACGCTCGCTGTTGGCGCTCGGCAATGGCAACTTGATTAAACCAACATGAAATTAAGTAATTTCGCTGTATTGTTTAGTGTTTCTTTAGCAGCACCACCGCACCAGAAATAACAATGGCAGCGGAAACAAAACAATAACAAGCGCTGGCTAAAAGAACTGTACAAAAGAATAGACCAAGCAAAGACCGAATTTAATGAATTCCTCGTGAAGTGGCCAAAATGAAATGCTGGGGATAAAGTGAAACCGAGACAGAGAGATGAGGAGATATGGGCAAGAGATCGGCACAGAGATGAGTTATCAATTTTAATATACTTGAAAGCCTTCTCAACAGATACAACTAACTTGGCCAAATAGTAGGAACGCATTCAGAGAAAAATGTCGTTATAAATACAAGGGATATATAATTTGTTTATTTATTTTCATAAAAAATTAGAAACGTTTGCCATTTATTAAATTGGTCTGTTTATCCTAATTTTATAGTCAAGCAAAAATCTTTGTTTAAGTACAAAGGGATATGGAATTTGTAGCGATATATTTATAATAAATTAGCATTCTTGAATTTTCTCAAATCAATCTTAATGTTTCTTATGTTATTGAAGTGTTATATTTAAAACTATGGTGGTTTTAAAATTCATTCCTAAGAAGCAAAATTGTAACCTTAAATAAATCCTAAGTTGACTTACTAGACTACTTGATTTAAGTAGAAATTAATTTTATTATTTTTTTATTATTATTATTATTATTATGGTTTATATAATGCGAAAAACAAATGGTGTGCAAATTCTTTACGGAAATATCCAAATGCATTTGTCTGCAATTTGGCTCACATCTGATTAGGAAACACTCTGCCCGAAAACCATTTAGAGCACGCTCGTATTACAAATTCCGCTCATATAAATGAAATGGAATGTTGAACGTACACACACGAACAGGTCCTGCATCAGAGCCCTTCTCCGCCCTGCTGTTCCTCCGCCGCTGGCCGCATTTAATGTTGCATGGGCCGGGGAATGCGTGCTTAGCTTGAGTCAGCGCAACGTCAGGTGCAGCAGCGGTCGCAGCGTTGCAAATTGCGCTGAGCAGCGGACCACCCCCGCTGCAGTGCGCCCAGCTACTGGCAAGGACGAGTCTCGATAGTGTGTGCCTGTGGCCCGCATGGCATCCTTTGGCGCGGAATTAAATCAGCTGTCCCTAAAAGTATGCAAGCTCGTCATGCATCGCTGAGGCGTTGAAGTGGGCGTGGCGTGCCGCTTGGCGTGGCGCTTGTGTCTGTGTAATTTACTGTTATTTTTTAAGCACTTTTCTTTTATGCGCTCAAGCCAACAACAACAACAACAACAGCAGCAACAACAACATCAACATCAACTATGGGAGCAGCCAGATACTGCTGCAAACAATTTTATTGTTTGTTTCATTTGGAAATATTTTGTTTGTTCGCTTGGAGGTTTTTCCGAAAAATACCCTTGCGGGGAGAATTTTAGTGTGTGCTGTAGTGAGCATAAAATGAGAATAACAAGTGAACGAATTTTCTTTTTTTTTTGTCTAAATAGACGGTACAAAGGATACTCTTCAAGCGAAACCTAAACTTAGACATGGGATACTCTTCAAGCGAAACTTAAACTTAAAAAAAGTTATTAAGATTTTCTAATATATTTGCTTTTTTACATTATTTTTTCCTTTTTTCAATACATGAACTGAATCTTAAGCTTGTTATTAAATTCAAAAAAAAAAGGAATCTGGAACTATATCTATCCATCTTTTTAGAAGTCTTTATAAAACTTGCTCTAAATATTATATAAATATATATATATATATTTTCTTTTTCTCGCTTTCACTTTTAACTAAGCTTACTTTAGTTACTAAATATTCAAGAATTATTAATTATTAGTTGTATAGGGTATCTCGCAGTCAACATACATACAACATGTATATCACATCACATTCATCGCTGAATCACGTGAGAAATTACACATGTCCTGGTATGCATTCATATCACTGTCACTGAATATGTTTGTGTGTGTGTGTGTATCTGTGACTTTTGGTTTTGCTGTACCGAGTTGCACGCTGGTAGATTTATGCTTGAACAAAATAAATTTGGCTTGTGTGACTTTGGCAAGCCAAATTGATGAGCCGGGATTTGTGCTACTCGCCGTCATTGCACTTAAATTAATTTTTTCCTTTGACTCATGCGCTTGTGTAATTATTTTCACGTGCTTGCGAGGGCCACTCGGAATTATAAAATTCCAGCTGATACAAATGCAACGGAAGTGTGCAAAACTTGCATAACTTTTGGCACAATAAACGAATTTTAATTTGCAGCTATTGCAGCCACAACACCCACCCACGCCTCCGCCCCCGAGTACGCCCGGAACTGACCTTCAATGGTAATACATATCGTTGGCATGCAAACGAAAAACTAAGCCTATCTAAACAAATGAATTTAAGGTCGAAGCTTCTCATACTCTGAATTAAATACACCATAGAAGATTTTGTAGAAGAGACCACACTTACAGAAAAACGCCATTATAAATCGAAGCACTTTAAGAACGTTTACGTCTTGAATATTCACTTTTAAGTTCATCATTTTGGTAATTATGCATGAATAAGAAATAAAAGTTATATAAAAAATAGCTGTTCAAATATGTTTAATACCTAAAATGTTTCAATGTGCAATTTCAACTTTGACCGAATTATGTCAATGCTTGTACTTGATTTAAATAATAAATTCATAAAGTATACGCACCTGAAACATAATTGTGAAAACGTATACAAATTGATATTGTTACCAATGTCCACTGCCAACAAGATAGGGTATTTACAAGCTTAGGGTATTTGCTAGATAGAGGCCAAACATGCAACACATATGCAAAATAAATATTAGACTAACGGACGGCATCATAACAATTATTGCGCCGCCGGCCCAATTTGGCAGGCCGTCGCCACAAGCCATCGCAATACGTGGGTCCGAGCGGGTGGCTGAAATGACAGGGGCAGCCGAAATATTTCCATTGATTTTGGCAACGGCCACGACAACGGAAGCCATGAAAAAGGCAACATCAGCAGCCGGCTGCAGTCGGCAATGGCCCAGAAGGCTGTGCCCGGGTCAGTCCAGACAGCTTGCCAGCTAGCTTGGCAGGCTAATTTATCTCTTGGACGACCCCTTTGGGCCAGCACGCAGACATAGGGTCGGCGGGTACTTCAAATGGTAAGCATTTGTGTGGGGTCTAGGCTAAGGTTATGATATGCAAAAAAAAAATGTGCACAAATTTGCTCCACAAAAAAAATGAAGGCACACAAAACCCGCAACAACAACAATGTTTGAATTTCTTGTTTTGCAATTGCCGCATTTGTATCTTTCAGATACAGATAGTAAGCGCGGTAACTGCGACACTTTTTTCAAATGCTTCGCTGATAAGCAGCGCTAAGACAAAATGTTTGCCAAAAACCTAAAAAAGAAACCAGTCAGCTATAACAAGATAACCCACTGATACCAGCCTCAAAACGCTTATCAATCAAAGACGTCAACAAACGCGTCAGACCGACGACGATAGTCGTCATCAAATTGGGTGCACAGCTTAAAGACGAAATAATAACAATAAAAAAATAAAAAAAAATCTATTTCATTTAGAGCTTGCATTTAAGTGGCCCCCACTCAAATTGAAGGCATTTTCATAAGTCAAATCAAGTGCAATTCATAAATAAGCAATTTGTAATTATGCATCTGCGACTTGACATCTGGGCATCCATCCATCATCAGCTCATCGCCGACCGTACACTCAGAAAAAGCTCTGATAATGACAAAGGCTTTACAAAAATATCAATTTCACTTACCTACAGTATGTTTGTATAGTATGTATAGATATCTCCAAGTCGACCAACATTAACAAGATCTTTCGGCGTAATCTGAAAATCTTTATACATCTTTATCTTTTACATATGCATGTATCTATTTTGTTGTTTTTTAATTTTATTTCTTTATTTATTTATTTATTTATTTATTTTTTTTTTGCATCATGCAGCTTGGTTGCGATTTCGCTCTTCTCTTTATTTATTTAAGCTCGTATTTGTGGAGTAATTACGTTTATCAGGCGCGTGGCGTGCGAATTGTAGTTTTTTCTTTTTATATAATTCCTTTCTTGCTGCAGTGCGGCAAACAAAAGACAACGCAGCACAAGCAACAACAACAACGTCGTATGACATCATTCACATGATTCAAACTTGCCTTTGATTAGACAATCACCGCAAGGAACTGAACCATCACCTGTAGCTGGCTCTTTGTCCACTTAGATGGTCATGTGGAATCCAAAATATTGAGATAATTCAAACGGTCTAGAGCTGAATTACATTCGCTTTTTAGGCCAAAACCAAACACAGAATAAAATTTTATGTAACTAATTTTGCCGTTGACACGAGCATGGCGTTTACGAATACAATGATAAATATACAGTATACAGTAAATAAATAATAACCTGAATAATAAAATAAATTAATAAAATAAATAAAAAAAAATACTGTAGAGTACTATAGAATATTATAACAAGCTTTTTTATAGTTTTTCGAACGTAATCTGATGATAGATTTATTCATTTATAACTGATTTAGTTTGATTGTTTACTAGAACTTAAAATATCATATATTTGTATATAAAATCATAAAGTATATGCTATTTGATTATATGCGAATTCTCCGTCTTCAATTTTATAGTATATCTTACCATATACATTTTTCCGTCCCAGCAATATTTTGAACTCAGCTGCAGCTGCAAAAAATTGCTTTTTCTTTGGACTTGTAACTTGTGTCCAAACATTTTTGTAAGCTAAAAAAATATTTTACGGGGCATGTAGCATGCAACATTGGTGTTGGCATTCCCATTCCCATTGCCACTGTCAGCGCCAGCAGTCGCAACTGCAACAGCTACAACAACTCAAACGAAGACACACCGGCAACAACTTGGAGATACAGGAAACACGCCGGCAGCAAATTGACAGAGAGGGCAACTATTAATCGTGAGCGCCACAAATAGTAGAGCCGGCAACATCAACAAAAACAGCATTTGGCAAACCTCTTGAAGCACTTTCGGTTTCATGTGAGACTCAGGAAAAGTCTGTGGCTCCGCCACATGAAATGCGTGCGCTGCCAATAACTGAAGTTTCAATTGCTGATGCTGCTGCTATTGCTTCTGCGAAGCATGCAAATTCGAGACTTGTGCTGCCTAACGCCAATCAGCACTTTGTACGACTTTTTCGAACTGAAAAAAAGCTTGCTAAACTTTTTGCCCATTATGGTAGATTGCCATATGTTACATGGGTGCAACTGCAAACACAGCGCAGCGAGAGTTCGACACCAGGCAACACTTTTGCCTGTATTGCACTCAAGCTCCAAACCACGATTGTTTTTAACGTCTACATGAATTATGTTCTTATTTGGTTTAGTTTGACTAATTTGACTGCGGTTGTTGTTGCTGCTGCTGCTGCTGAAAGCGTTAAGAACAAAATACATAGAACTGCCGAGCGCAAACCTTCCTATCGGACCAATACAATTTATATGGACATTCTCGTGATACTTAAAGCACAAAAAGAAAAAACTTAATAACCAAATATTTGGTCCAAATAGGGATTGTTTGTCTAACCGCCATACTTTTGTTGAGGCCAAAACCGATATTAATATATTTTAATATTTCGTATAAATTTATTAAAGGTCAAAATGAATCCAGACAAGCTTAAGAAATTGCAGGCGGAGGTGCGCATTGGTGGCAAGGACAGCAAAGAGCAGTTTGTCCACTCGACGCCGGCCACGGATGACCAGAAGTTGCAGTCATCGCTAAAAAAAAAAAAAAACATTTCCTATATTATCAAAAAGGACGGCATTCTCATTTATTACCTCAATCCAAAGACATAAGCATCACTGCCAATAACCGGCCATAACCGGCCATAGCGAGCGCAGGACGATCGCAGAGATGCAATTGAGTCCCCAGGATATCAATCAGCTGAAAAACCCACACATTTGCTAATTTTGGCATGATTTTTGACAAAAAATTTGACTGCCTCAGAATCGGGTTTTATGTACAAAGCAACATACTAATTATGACTAACACAATCGATTAAAAAAAAAAATTCGCAGTTATAAATTTCGAAAAAAAATTTTTCGAAAACGAATAAGGGAGGGGAAGGGGGAGTACATGATATTTTCACAAAAATATCCAAAAAAAAATTATTTTCAGAAATGCACATATTTTAAATGTAGAACTAATCTTAATGACAAAACATGACAAAATGCCAGCAAACATGAAAATCGAATCAGTTTTGACAAAGTTATGAAAGTTTAAAATATGGGAACTATGGATATGAGAGCTTTACTTGTCCCTCAGAATCGGGTTTAATATTGATTTGTATACTAATTATGACTAACACAATCGATTAAAAACAAAAATTCGCAATTATACATTTTGAAAAAAAATGTTTTCGAAATTGAATAAGGTTGGGGGTACATGATATTTCCACAAAAAAATCAACAAAAAAAATTATTTTCAAAAATGCATATATTTTAAATGCAGAATTAATCTAGATGACAAAACATGACCAAAATGCCACCAAACATGAAAATCGGGGGGCTATAGATCCGAGAACTTCACATGTAAAGTCTGGGGCAGCTTCCCAGTAATACATATCCTAAATTTGGTGACTGTAGCTTAAAAACTGTGGGAGAGATAGGCATTTCCAATTTTTTAGGGCGGGACGCTGGGCGGCGTTCGAGTAGGCGTGGCCAGGATATCAAGGATGCAATCTCTGTGGGTCGCCAGCTACGTAAATACCAAAGTTGGTATCTATAAAATTCAAGATATTTATTGAGTTTTGTTTTTTACATTTAACTATAATATACTTAAATAACGGTCCAAATCTGGGACAATTCTGGCCGTTCTTGGTACGTAAATAACTCTGTAATTGAGATTGTAAAACAAATTAAAATTGGAGACAACATTCCTGAGGCATTCCTGATGGTCCACAAGCACATTTTTTAAAAGCATTCTTTTATTAAAGAAATAAAGCATATCTGTATTTTCCGAAATAATAAAAATTGTGTAAATAATTAAACTTCTTTTATTAACATTATTTTGGAGGAGTAGTTATGTAAACGCGACATTGTTATTTTAAATGTGGAGCAGGTCTGTTAAGTGTTGAGTAATCTGTTAACAGAGCCCATTTGTAACTACTTATCGAATGCCGATTGGTCGCAATATTTTGTATCGATTAATTAGTTGATATTGGCCAAAATTTGTAGAAAACAAAAAAAATTAACTGCGTAGTTAAGTGGAAATAAAGTGCTTTCAAATAATAAATCTACATATTTAACAAGGTAAGTTGCAAAAACTGTGCCTCTCCTATAGTGTAAAGTGAAAAAACGAAGCTATTGGAAACAAAGGCACTGTAAAAGATGTTGTTACGCAGCAGTAAAACAGTATGGAATATGCCAGTGGAGCTCAGAGACAGAGAAAAACATACATACATATGTATGCATGCAAATGTTATTGTAGTGGTGCGCAAAAACAAGTCATTTGTTGGCCCATCGCGTTGCGGGTGGAGCGGAGCTTTGATGATTTTTCAGCTTTCGCATAACTACACATTTAGAGTTGTGTTCATTTTATTATTTGATAGTTAATCAGCCTTCTTACTGTGATAAATATGGGCGTTTTCCGTTTGCCTCAATTCTGTGAAAATGATTTTCTTGAAATCAAAATCAAGCTTCCTGTTCGATTGCGCCTTGTTCGTTTGCTTTGTTTGTCATGTTTATACGACGCCAGTGTCGTAATTGTCACTTTCTCCATTGCACACGCTTACTATCAATCGTTTTATTATCGCTTCAATGCGGGTACCCGTGCCTCCCCTCTGCTGCTCTGTTCAATGATCAGTCATTGTTCTTCGCATGAGTCATGTGTGAGTAGCGTAAAATCAGAATTTATCATGCATCCATGTCCAAAGTGTGATTGCTCCCATTAGAGTGCAAATTTGGCCAGTGTTGCTGTGCTGGTAATCCGAGGCGTTTGCGATAAGCGTGTAATTAAATTATGGTTAGTGCAAAGGTATTTTTAACTAATGGGTCGATATGTCTTGTCTGTTTCTTGCAGCCAGCTCATCTAAAAGCTAACAGGAAAAATATAGGAACAACGATATGGCCACCAGAAAGAAATCTCTGCTGAAGGTCATCATACTGGGCGACAGCAGCGTTGGCAAGACGTCGCTAATGAATCAATATGTAAACAGACGCTTTTCCAATCAGTATAAGGCAACGATCGGAGCGGACTTTTGCACGAAAGAGGTGGTTGTCAACGATCGCGTGGTCACAATGCAGGTGAGCGAAACTCAAACATTGTTGAAAATAGTTTACTAATTTTTCGATTGTTCTCCAGATATGGGACACTGCTGGTCAAGAGCGCTTCCAATCACTTGGTGTGGCCTTCTATCGCGGCGCTGATTGCTGCGTGCTCGTCTACGATGTGACAACGCCAAACTCATTCAAAAATTTAGACTCGTGGCGTGATGAGTTCTTAATACAAGCCAGTCCACGGGATCCGGAGCATTTCCCCTTTGTCGTGCTGGGCAATAAAGTGGATTTAGATAATCGCCAAGTAGGTATACATAGAATTAGCACAAACATTTATTTATCCACAAATACCCTTGAAACCTTGTAAAATATTTGAAAGAGTATAAAATGTACACATATTCTTGATCAGCATTAAATACCGAGACCAAATCAGAGATTGGATGCTAGACACCAATTTTGATTTTGTGTAATTTCAATTTGATTTTCATTTTTAGTCTTAGCAACAAAAAAAAGATTATTAATAGTTAAGTTAATATATTATTCATTCACGCTGGTTTAATACTATTTAACTGTTTTCCTTTAATCTATATATTTACAATGAAAATCATACTTATATTTTTTATAAGATAAACAAAAAGCAAAAGTTACTTTACAGCAAGGCACTTTGTGCTTATTATATCATATATGTACTAACTTTGTTGAAGGGTAAAGTATATTAGTTATCTTCCAGTCGAACCCTCTCAAATGTTTCTTTATTTATTGTTGTTAAAAAAAATAGTTCTCAAGTGTCGCACATGTTTATTTTAATCCTTGTTTATTCTAGGTATCCACGCGCCGAGCACAGCAGTGGTGCCAATCGAAAAACGATATACCTTATTATGAGACGTCAGCAAAGGAGGGCATCAACGTTGATATGGCGTTTCAAACTATAGCAAAAAATGCGCTGGAACAGGAGACGGAGGTACAATTTGATCTTTGTTTGCCTGCACCGGTAAATCCAACCATTTCTGTATTTGCAGGCTGAACTCATCAACGATTTTCCCGATCAAATACGCTTGAACTCTGAAAATAATCGTCCAGGCAACGCTGACAATTGTCAATGCTAGTGTAATAATATGTTACAGGCAACAGCTGCAGCAACAGAATACAACGCAAAGTGCATAATTACACAATCTATATTATAAATAAAATACATAACGGCATATGAGTATAAAAAGCAAATACGATAAACTACAGCAAGGTTATAAGATTAAGTAAAAAAAATTTCAGCAACAGTATAGGTATAATGATAGGATGCTAAATTCAGATAAACTTCGGCAGATTTGTAACGCAAAAGTTTCCCGTTATTACTATTTATGGTCTGTTTACCAATCATTAAAATACTTTTATATGTTGTACATCCCCTCCTAGTAATATTTTGCCATTAGTAAAATTATTGCACGCAACCGTTGCAATAGAAAAACATCAGAATCACCAATAACAAGCTATCTACGAAAAAAAAATAATTCTTGTGATTGTAAATTTAATAAAACAAAAATATACATTTTTATTGTAATTAATGTTATGCATTACCTACCACTTTGAACGCGATTGGCAATTTATTGGCTCAGCTTAGTTCCCGCCTCAAATAGATACTATATAAATCAATTTGAGCATCAATTTGATTAAATAATTTTCTTACACGTAGATAATTATAAAAAAAATGGTAATACATACACATAATCTGTGTATAATTTATATAATGTAATTTTCATATATTTTTATTTCACATTTTCATGCTTTTGGTTTAATTTGTATAATAAACAATGTAAAATCTACCACTATCGTAACATTCAAAACAAATAGGCATAACAAAACAAAACTGTTCGACGGTGGTTGGAAAATGGAATTTTATTGTTAGAAATCCATAAACACACAGAATAGGTGTTTTGCTTCGCGGTTTAAACAAATGCCTCGTTTTAGGCTCGGTTCGTTAGGATGGTTTTCCATAACCATGGTTCGGTGCGTAATTACGTTCGCATAATTTTTGGACAACGAGTTTTGCACAATTAGGAGCATTTTAGTTAGGAATAACCGACTGTACAATTCTCGTTCTCGGTATAATAGCATCTTAACACAGTTGAAAACGGTCTTAATGATTATCACAACGAACGGAAGTAAACATGGCCGAAAATGTTTTGTTCGGTCTTTCAAATGTTTGGTGGCTTTAGCTCTAAAATTCAAAATATATAATCTAAATTTTAAGACACAATCCGAGTAAAACAAAAAGAAGTGTAGAATTTCTTTCTAAAAGGAATTGTACTACACTATTACATCATGACCGCACAATGATTTTATTTACTAAGGAATTTATGTTCACATTATACTCTAGTTGCTGCTACATTTTCAGTCCGAAAATTGAATTCGCGCTTATAAGTGCTTCAGATTAGAGCTATAAGAAATATTATAGGTAAATATAGGAAAACAATTTTACTATACAAAGATGATGGTCCTCTGATATACCTAAAGAGGCATGATTTTAGTCAGGGGTTCTCGGATTTTGCTTATTTGCAAACTTCTAATTCACACACACAAGGAGAAAACTACAATTACGTATAAAACGCGTGTTTAATTTATAAAAATGTGTTAGTTTATTATATATAACTGGGTTTATGTACATATGTACGTATATACAATTACATATGTATGTACATAGTTAAGTTTATTTTGTACTTCAATGTGGACATGCAAGCAAAACAATTATTGGACATAAATGCCTTATTGGTCAGAATCTTTTTCTATATCTATTTATACATATTGAAAATGCAGCTGATTAATATGTTTCTATGTGAATTGTGTGTATTATTGTCAAATCCCCAACTAGCATGAAATCCTTGCTGAAGGTCATAATTTTAGGAGACAGCAGTGTTGGAAAAACATCTCTTATAAATCGTTATGTCAACAAATATTTTACGAGAGTATATAAACCTTCGATTGGAATTGACTTTTTTACGGCTCGGTCTTTTATCGTCGAGCTGATTGCTGTGCACTCGTTTACGATGTATCGTCTCCAACAACATTCACAAATTTAGAAAAATGGCGTGATGAGTTCCTAATAAACGCCAACCCGCATTATCGTTTGGGCCATTGTTGAAATCTTGTATAATATATACAAATGGTTGCAAATTTCTGCCAGCTATATTGGGGAATTAAAAATATATAAGTTTTTAATAACACTACTGAGTTTTTTGTTCATAACCAATTATTTCAGTTTTAGAATATCGTGAATAAATTAAAAATAATTTCAAATAAGAATACTTTCCGCCAAATATCTTTATAAAACTGTCAAACACGAAATACACGCGATGGTTCAGTTCATATGTAAACTGGCAGTTCGATAGACTTATTCAATGAACTAGCTGAAGTTGGTTGGTTCGCTCCTAATTTTTTTTAAACTGTACTATCGATTTTTTTCAAATGTACCTACATATAAGCGTTTAAACGCAAGGTAAGTATTATTAACACATTTTGTATGGGGCTGGCAACTAGGTTGCTGCATATCGATTCAAATATCTCATAAACGCTACTAACGATTTTGATAAAACTTTCGGGAAAATGTAGATAAAACTAAAGGCTTTAATTGTATACCGGATTTTATGGGCATATCTCTAAATGTTTATATTTTAGAGAAATTTAAGAACCCAATTGCATTTATTTTATAGAAAATTTAGTTCAAAACAATTTTTTATTTAAGTTCATTCGATTTGGTGTTAAAATTCATAAATAAGCGTAAGGCAAAAATTTGGTTCCGGCCATGAACCAAGTTTCGAAAATTGGAAATAAGTGACCATTGCTAACTTGACGCATATTTATAACAAGTTAGATTGAACTACTCACATAACTGAATAAAATAACTACTTTGCAGGTTATAGTTTAGAATCATATTGTGTTGAACTATTGTTTACCTCGCAGTAGCGCTTATGGGGCCAGGCTTAAATATGAAGAAGAATAGGAAAGGAAAGATTATAATTTTTAATCAATTAATTGATAATACGATACGATTAAGGAACTACTAAATGTATTTAGTGAAATGTGAAAAGAACGAATAACTGAATGAAACGAATCTATCATAACCGACAAATTAGTTCAAGATTAGCGATTGTACATACTCATCAAATTGAACTAGAATTGTCACCTCTAATTTTAACAGCTGTTTGCCTTGTAATTACAAACAGGTGGCAACGCTACGTTGCACTCGTATAAAATTTTGCCGGCTTCAATAAACAATAAAGAAATTTAAAATGCCAAAAAATCAAGGATATCGCAACAATAATAATGCGCCACGCAAGCGTCAGTTGCAGCTGGACGAGCAGAATCCGGTGGTCCAGGCATTTCGCAGGTATGCCAGCGAATTGGACGGCAAACACGATCGTCATGAGCGCATTTTGAAGCTGAGCCGCGACATCACAATCGAATCGAAGCGCATTATATTTTTCCTTCATTCCATCGATGCACGCAAGCAGAACAAGGCCAAGGTGCTGGAGGAGGCGCGCCAGCGTCTGGCCAAGCTCATCGAGGTCAACTTTCGTGCCATCGCACTAGAGCTGCGTGATCAGGACGTGTATCAATTTCGTGCCGCCTACTCGCCCGGACTGCAGGAATTCATCGAGGCGTACACCTACATGGAATACCTGAGCAACGAGGACAGTGGAGAGCACTCGAAATCAGTGTCGGATTGGTCTGCACTGCAATCCGTTATGCAGTATGAGGATGCAGTTGAGAAGGAGGAGCCTGTCCAGGAAGCAGATTCGCCTATGGTTGAGCCCGGCGACCAGGCGCCAGTCAAAGCTACTCAAAAATTTCACTTCTACGTCGATCCAACTGAATACATTTTAGGCGTTTCGGATTTGACGGGCGAACTTATGCGCCGGTGCATCAACTCGCTTGGAAGCGGCGACACCGACACCTGCTTGGAAACGTGCAAGGCGCTGCAGCAGTTCTACACAGGGTGCGTCAAGTGCATGTTAAAGTGTCTTGCAAATATTATGTTATTTTTTCTATGCAGATACATCAGCTTAAACTGTCAACGTGCACGCGAATTGTGGCGCAAGATCACGACCATGCGGCAGAGCATGCTCAAGGCGGAGAACGTGTGCTACAATGTGAAGGTGCGCGGCGGGGAGGCAGCTAAATGCGCCAATTTCGATCAGAAGCCGACAGATGATGCAGATGAGGGCTTCTATTGAAATATTTCAATTTATATTAAGAATTTAAACAATACAACTTATAACTTACATATGAATATGCTATATAAGCTCGTCAACCCACTGATTTGGTACATTAAATAAAAAAGATAAATTAAAGTTGGCTGCTTCTTAATGTAAATAAGTTTAAGGCGTTAAGCATATATTATGAAGAGACACAATTTGTATCTATATATGCGAGTTTCCTCACATATTTAATTCTAGTTTAGAGTTATCAAAACTTAGCATTTTCACTGATCTGGCAAGTGTGGCTGTTCAAAGTAAGAAGTCACTGAATACTGGCAACTCCAGATGCGTTCATCATGCGTCCAATTAAGATTTTACTAGTGCAAAAAATTATGCCATTTATTTTCTCAACAGATATGAATGGGTTCAAATAGTGCAGCTGATGACTACCAGCCGTTAGGTACTCGTTAAAAGTAACGAATACGCAAACTTTCACTGATCACCCATGAAATGCGTGCAGTCTGGCAACTTTAGACTTCTTTGTAAAGCCTCCAATCGGGATTTTACCAGTGCAACAAGTTATTAAACTGAATGCCACTTTCTGTCAAACCAGATGCATAGGTGTATCTGTAAGTGTCGCCTAGACTTGCATGAATCAGCAACGGCCGTTGTTGCAACATGAACGCGGCACCAGAAAACGGGGCTGGCAACAGCCCAACTAGATCGGGTCGCGAGGACAACTCCATGCCAATTAGACTGCTGCCGGAGGTGGTGCGACAGCAGCTGTGCGAGCATTTGGATGCACTGGACGTGTGGCAGCAGCTGGCTGCGTTCGTGAAGCTTTATCCCAACGATGTGCAGTACATACGGAATCAGAGCACGCGTGGACGATCGCCCTCGAACGAATTCCTGACCATCTGGGGCGGGCAATACAATCATTCTGTCTACAATCTATTTGCGCTTTTTCACAAGTGAGTGCCAGCTCCCGTTTCGGCAATGTATCATTTTAAACATCTTTATCTTGCAGAATGAAGCTGCACAATGCCATGCGCATTGTGAAGGATCACGTGGATGACAAGTTCCACAAGTACATTCCGCGCAGCATGCCGACGATTAGCGAGCTGCGTGCGCCGCCCAGCAGCAGCAACTCAAAGATCAACAATGGGCCGCCGTATGCCTCCTCGTCGGGCGTTACGGAGGACAGCAACAGCAATAGCTTGGAATCGCCCGGTGATATACGCGTGAGCAGCGTGCAACGTGCGGCCCAATCCTTACTAGAAATCGACTATCAGGAGCTGGTGGATGCCACGGAAAACTGGCGGCCAGAGAACAAGCTGGGCAACGGTGGCTTCGGGGAAGTTTTCAAGGGCGAATGGAAACAGCTGGATGTGGCCATCAAGGCCATGAATTATATACACAAGCACAACGACAAGACCCAAGTGCATCTGCAACAGAGCTACAATGAGCTGAAGTACCTAAATACCATACGACATGACAACATTCTGGCGCTCTACGGCTACAGCATCAACGGGGAGAAGCCCTGCCTAGTCTATCAGCTGATGAAGGGCGGCTCTCTGGACGCCCGACTCCGAACGCACAAATCAAAGCAAGCGCTGCCGCCGTTGACGTGGCAGGAACGCTTGTCCATAGCCCTGGGCACAGCCAAGTAGGTGACTTACTTATTATATATATAAACTTTTAATCTCATACATGAATCCTCTGCTCAGGGGCATCTTTTTTCTGCATACGGCGCGCATCAAGCCGCTCATCCACGGCGACATCAAGCCCGCCAACATACTGTTGGATCAATGCCTGCAGCCTAAGATTGGCGACTTTGGACTAGCTCGCGAGGGTCCCAAGTCCATAAATGCGGTGATAGAAGTGCGTCAAGTGTTCGGCACTCGAATTTATCTGCCGCCCGAGTTTCTCAGCTCCAAGAAGCTCAGCACCGGCGTGGACATCTATAGCTTTGGCGTTGTGCTCCTGGAGATGTTCACTGGCCGCCTGATGGCCGAATGCACGCTCCAGAATGACCAGCAGAATCTGCTCAAGTATGTCAAAGCCAACTGCCTGCAATCGCATCAGAATCGCTTAGAACTCTTTGACAAGCATCTGGCCACGCCCATTGGCGAGGAGCTGGACAAATGTCTGTGTGCCATAGAAGTGGGTCTGAAGTGTGCGGCATCCAATCCACAGGAGAGACCCTCCATGGATGAGGTAGTCAGAGTGTTTAAGACATTCAGCAGCGAATATTAAATGTGCTGAAAATATTCCAATATATTTTATTTTTATAGATTTTTTCTGACATGTTATTTTATATATATATATATCTTAACTATATCCTTATTTACTGTGTAACCATTAAATATTTATGTTTAAATGGTATAATAAAGTATTGCTTATATGTGTAACAATTAAAATAGAGTATTTGTGAGTGACGTATACGCTTATAAGAGTTTCTTATGCCTAAGAAACAGTCTGCTGTTTCCATTGAGCAAATAGAAAGTTCCTAGTTCGAGTATTTTAAATGAAAAATATTGTATTAAATTTGTTGAACAACCTCACTGGCATCTCACATTTCCCCAACATAACAAGCCTTGTGTGCTGACTTTTTGTTACCTTTGAGCTTGATTCGGAATTCCCGCTCGCATTTGGTATCGCTAAAAGTTTTGATTTTAGCGTCAATCGGGATATACGTGCTTGCGTGAATGTGAATACATACATATGTGTATTCTTTCCTTATAAATTTGTTTTACATAGAACACAAGATAGCTTAATTTATTTTTCCCGACTGATAAACAATGAATTTAAAAAATTCCAAGTTTTACAAAAGAATCCAAGAGCTGCGCAACTTCTCTAAGGAGAAAATACGCAAGGAGCGGGAGCAGCGGACCCTGCGCAGCCCCCTCATACGTGGCGTGGAAATGGCCCTATCCGAGTCCAAATGCAATAATCAGGAAATTGAATTGGACTGGAAGCACCTCACAGCTCCAGTGAAGGAGTTGGATTCGCCGCGCCGGCGAGCATTAAAGGGTAAGAAGAAGATCAACCGGATTGGTGACACACGCCTTAAGGGCGGCCAGGGGTTTCGACCCGTGAAGGTCGTCGACTCTGACAACGAAGTACAAGTCGAGGGCTTCATAGATCTTAACAATTTACGTTATCGCGTGGCCTGTTCCGGACTCACAGAGTCCTCTCCACCTTACGATGACCGACCAACGAATGGGTGAGTTGGTTACCACATTATGCCTGTAGCCGCCTTCTAATTCTCAGCCACAGCGATTCCAAGAACGCAATTTGTGTATCGAACTCGCGCTATGCCATGATTGGCCGCATATCCAAATCGTTGGGATTTAAGCTAGTCAAGGAGTGCAAGCTTTGGAATATACTCTGGTCCGATTCGTTTCCCGGCGTGGAGCTCTTCAAGAACATGAAACGCTTTCAGCAGATCAATCACTTTCCGGGCATGATCGAAATATGCCGCAAGGACCTGCTCTCACGTAATTTAAACCGCATGCTCAAATCGTATCCACATGATTACAAAATCTTTCCCAAAACCTGGATGCTACCAGCTGAGTAGGTGTTCGGATGATTAAGCGGTCTAGATCCTTTCTAATGCGAAGCCTTTTTCCCCCCAGCTATGGCGATGCCATTCACTATGCCCAGAACCACAAGCGCACCTTTATCTTGAAGCCCGACTCAGGTGCTCAGGGTCGCGGCATTTGGCTTACGAACGATCTGAAGACCATTGGACCCAACGAGCGCCTCATTTGCCAGACATACATCCATCGAGTATGAGCTTTCCTAGAACTGTCACCTATATTCCGTTTTAATCGATTCCATTTCAGCCCCTTCTTATAGATGGCTACAAATTTGATTTGCGGGTTTATACCTTGATCACATCCGTGGATCCTTTACGCCTGTACGTTTATAACGAGGGCCTGGCCCGCTTTGCCACCAACAAGTACGTGGAGCCGACACCCGGCAACGCCCATGATCTTTACATGCATCTCACCAACTATTCGGTGAACAAACGCAACTCGCAGTACGATCTGTGCGACAATGATGACTGCGGCAGCAAGCGGAAGCTGAGTGCCATCAACAACTGGATGACCCGGCAAAACTATGATGTTAATGAGTTCTGGTCAAATGTGGACGATGTCATTATTAAAACGGTGCTGAGCGCATGGCCGGTTTTGAAGCATAATTATCATGCCTGTTTTCCGGGACACGATACAATTCAGGCGTGTTTCGAGATCTTGGGCTTTGACATACTGGTGGACTGGAAGCTGAAGCCTTACATATTGGAGGTGAATCATTCGCCCAGTTTTCACACCAACGAGCAGGTGGATCGGGAGGTGAAGCGGCCGTTAATCAGGGACACGCTAACACTGGTCAGCACCGTGCTGGCAGATAAGAAGCAAATCATGCGCGAGGATCGCAAAAGAGTAAAGCAGCGTCTGCTCAAATGCAAGGGGGATACGTGAGTAGATTCCGCACGTAATCCTCAAACACTTGTCACAAATGAAACACCTGCAGCGTGCAACGTATGCGTGTCGTTGGCGGCGCCACGAAGGCTACCCCCAACAAGGATGCGAGTCCGACAAACAAGTCGCCAGAACCGGAGGTGGGTTTTCTGGCCCAGCAAGTCGCCTGGGAGGAGAGCCATTTGGGCAACTTCAGGCTCATTATGCCGCCTCCAGATGCTAGCCGCGTTGCATACTACTGCAAGTTCTTTGGCCAGACGAACCAAGTTTCTATTTTCCAGGAGACGGCCGCCAGCAAGAAACGCGAAGATCTGGCAAAAAAAATGCGCCTGCAGATCGAGGAGAAGAAGGCCAAACAGGAGCAAATGCTGTTGGCACGGAACAAGCGCAAGCGTTTAATTCAGCCACGTATAATGCGCGAGAAGCATCGTCTCAACATGTACCGCCTGAAGGAGAACTGGACGCCCGGCTTCGTGTCGGAAGCGGAGGAGCGCCTGCGGAACACCTGGCAGCAGATGCGCACCGAGGCCATCAGGAACCTGAAAATCACAGAGAACGTAAGGGGCTGAAAACACATTACAGACATTTCCGACCTCATAAAGTATATAAAAATATATAATCTTTTGATCAGGTCTAGGTTTCGCTGCCATTGTTTGTCCGTCCACATGTCTTCTAGTATTATTGTTTTAAATCGATCTTATTGAAACCTTTCATAGGTACGGAGAATAGCGAAGTCCTATATCATATAGCTGGTATAAGAAACACTATTGTTTTTTAAGTTATACCAAAATATAATATAATTTGACCTTTATAGGAATACAATATAATATAACTATACAATATATAGGAATAATATACCTTTTGTCTGCTAGGGGCTTCCAAATTATCGCACTCAACTTAACTGTTTTACTTATTTTTATTATCCACCTCTTTTCTTCACCAGGTATACTCACTTCTCTTCGAGCACGGCCATCTGAGCAACACAGATATCGCGACTTTTCCGAATTTATACCACTATCTGCAATGTGGCTATGAAATAACGGGCGCCACTTGAACCTAAGTCCTTAGCCAAGCCAATGTGAGGGTGACTTATCGAGTAAAACAAATAAAAGCAGACAGATCAGATCGAAATATGATCAATCCCAATGTAATAGGCGCAACAGGTGGCTCTGGTCCCAAAAACTGAACATATGCCAACAAAATATGTGTGTATTTGCACATATGTAGTGTGTCTGGTTTTGAATTTGTTATAATTTTAAATTTTAATTGACTGCATCAAGCCCAGAACCAAGAAACAAAAAAAAATATATATACATAAATATAAAAAGTATCTGTTGAAAAAAATGAAAACGTATTGCTCATGATTTTAACATTTTGGCATGTTAAGCTCTCGGATTTATAGCTCCTATAGTACAAACTCGCATAGCTCCCATATTACAAACTCATCAAAACTTAACCAATTTGTATGTTTGATGGCATTTTGGCCATGGTTAATCCCCCTCTATTCAATCTGCATTTAAAATTAATGCATTAAAAAATTAATATGATTTTTTTTTTAAGATAATACAATCATATCATGTACCCTTTACTAATTTTCATAATTTCGAATTTTTAACTCATATTGATTGTATTTGTCCCAATTAGCATAAAAAACAACATATAAAGTGATTCTGAGGGGGTTAAATTTGTTGTCAAAAATCATGCCAAAATTGACAAAAATTCGGATCCATAACTCCCATGCTTTAAACCTCCCATAACTTGGTCAAATCGAAACCGATCTTCATGTTTGATGGCATTTTGGTCATGATTTGTCATCAATTGATTCTGTATACTGATTTAAGTGTAGAAATAATGATTGGGTAAATGATTTGCTTATTATTATACTGTGAAATTAGCTACAATTTGTAGTTATCTGTTGGCTAATATCTTCATCCATTGATAGAATAAAATAAATAAATTGTATATCACATTTCTACATAGTTGGCCATATTAATATATATTTATATAAACATATATAGTTGGGCTCTTTCACTTGGCATACTGCCCACTAGCGAGTCTAACAAACAAATGTAGAGGAAACATTCATAAACATTTGCATTATCTACATATCATCAGCCAAGCGGCGAGTGAATGAAAAATATTGAGAATTCCCAAACAGCAGTGCTTGAGTATATTGAAAATGTGAGAGGGAGAGAGCTTGGCAGAGTAGAGTGTAGAGACTCAGTCTGGCCAAGGAACAGCCAGGGCATAGACATAGACACGTCAGAGACGCTCGTAAATTCAAAATAGTTTTGCACCGAATTTAAAGAAATTATTTAAAAAGCCATTTAGACGATTAGTCCAGGTCGTATCGGGCAAAATTGTTTTGTGGCATGTTTAAAGTGTCGCAGGAGATGCGTTTGAATACGGGCGCGGCGAGCGCCCTGGGACAGGGGCAGGGGCAGCACGACGGCAGCGACGGCAACAGTCCGGAGAGTGTTTGTATATTTGGGCGATACCAGCGAACGCCCGATGCGGGTGAGTCTTGCACATTGCGGAAGTAAACGTGAATGCAGCTATTTTTAAACATTTTCCCCCTCATGGCAGATGCGTACCCCACGGAGCCGCCACAGGTCTACATAGCGCCCGAGCTGACCGATGCCAGCAAGGTGCAGCTGCTGCATCTGCCCAGCGGCGCTGTCCGCATCAATTCGACGGTGAGCTTCGTCATTAAGCGGAATGGGGTAAAGGGCAACTTCGATGTGCGCCTTGAGAGCCCCAGCGGCCAGCACGGTCCACCCCTGCATCTGGAGCAACTGGATCCGGAGCGCTTTCAGGCGCAATGCCCGCTGCCACAGGCGGGCCTCTATAAAGTGCACATCAAGTGCAATTCCGTGCCGCTGCCCAAGTCGCCCTACATTATAGTGACTATAGCTGGCGCGCCTGCAATGGAGGATGGAGCTACACCTGCTGCTCCGAGTCCCATAAGTGAGTGGCTATTGATTCCTGTACCTATTATGACTGGCTGAAAGTGGTATAGTGAAGTTGTATAAATGTTTACAGCTGGAAGATGCAGACATCTTCGATATTATACGGTATATGTATTCTTGATCAGCATCAACAGCGGAGTCGATATAGTCATATCTGTTTTTCTGTCTGTTTTGTAATAAGTACGAGGAATATGTTATCGATAAATATCGATTTTCGAACCTGTTTTTTTAGCATATCTCATAGTCGGGCAAGATCGACTATATCAATCTTGCTTGTTTGTGTGTTATTAATAAAAGTAAGTTGAAATATGTTATACATATGTATGTATAGGGCCATAGTCGGGCCATATTCAATTTGTCATATTGTATCCGAATTACCTATATTTCACAGTGCCCGTCTTCCAATCGGATGCCAGCAAGGTGCACAGTCGTGGCCTGGGCTTGAGCCACGTAAGTCTCCTCGAGCGGAATGAGTTTACCGTGGATGGCAGCGCCGCTGGCAGTAATATGCTTTTCGTGGGCATACTGGGACCGCACGGACCCTGCGATGAGGTCCTTGTCAAGCACTTGGGCCGTCATGTTTACCGGGTCATGTACCAAGTGCGGGAGCCTGGCGACTACCTCCTGGTGGCCAAGTGGGGTGAAGAGCACATTCCAGGATCGCCCTTTAACCTAAGCGCCGAATAGCTGTAGCTGCAATAAAAATATAAAAAACTAAAACAAAAACATTGGTTGCCAATTGCTCCCTTCTGGTTGCCTGTTGCGGGCGGCGTTTTCCCCGCCAAATTTTGTTCTATGTGCAATCTAATGATGATTACCAACACTGATGACGACAACAACCACAAGCGCAAGAGCACAACATTATCATTTTTTGTTATTTAGCCGACGCTAATGACGTTCGCATTTAGTATATGTATGTGCTATGGTGTTGTGTTGGTGGCGGGGGGTGTGCCGCTGCTCCAACCTAATGATGATGACCGTCCTATTTGTGTTCGTGTGTGTGTGCGCCAACAAAAGCAATTGCGCATCATTGTGTTTATGGGAGGAGAAGAGGGGCTGTACACAAAAGGTTGCCACAGTCGCAGTTGATGATGATGATAATGCGTTTGCTTTGCCCGCCTTAACGAGCTGCTGGCGCGCTTAAGATAAATTACATGGTCATGCTCATGACTGAAATCAAGCTAAAATCATTATTCACTGAAACCAGCAGTGGGTGTGGCTGTAGTATATTTTTGATAACAGCATACTAGTATGATTGGCATATTGTTTCGAACTTGTGTAAAAAAAACCTTCCGTACTTATAGGAACTGTATTTCAAATTTTTTGCACAACTTTTAAACAACTGGCAACGCCAAATAATGGGGTTACACTAGCTGTGCCGCTCACACCATGTTGCGCGCGCTGGTGCTGTCTCGCTTGTACAACGTCATTATGGCCGTGCCGTGTCTTGCCAGCCATTAGTGTTGGTAAATATCTCGGGCTGAGCTGTGCTAACTACGTTTCTCGTGTGTGTGCGTGTTCTTGAACATAATTAAAATTAAATTATTTAACTTATTATTAAGTTTTGCGTTCGCTTGGGTTGTTGTTTTGCCGTTTGCTGACATTGCGCGCCCAACTGCTACTGCTGCTACCTCATGAGTAACGAATTTGCGTTTGCCACAATCGCATAGCAAGGAAAAGTATGTACCTGTGTGCGTGTATGTGTATCTGTATCTTCGTTCCTCGCAAAGGGCAAAAAAAAAACTGTTGTAATTGTACGCGTGTGTGTATTCAAGAAAAGTAACCAACCATACTGTTGTTGTTGCTGCTGTTGGCCCCATCAACTGCGGGGCAGCAAGTGCCAAAGTAGCAGCAGTCGAAGTCGCAGTCGTTCTTGTGTTGTTGCTGCTGATGCTGTTGTAGTAGCATCTTCATTTGCTCTGGCCGCAGCTTTTGTACACTTGAAATACCGCTTCAGTACAACTTGAGTCGCCGTCGCGCTAGCTTCTACGTGTTGTTTGTTGTCTTGTGTGCCCGTTGCGCGTGCAATTTACACCTTGCATTTTTGCCTTTTGTTTACCAGCACTGTAGCATAGTATGTGACTGCGTGTATATGTGTGCGTGTGTTTATTTGCCGGTGTATTTGCAGCTTAATGATAATCTAAAACTGTTAATTATCTGTGTGTGTGCGTAAAACTGTAGAGCGCTGCCAGATTATTTTTTTGGGAATTCCCATAGCAAAACCAAACAATAAAAGAAAATTATGAAGCTATAATAACTCAACTAAACAGCATATAAAAGTTATATAAATGAAAGTTGTCTGTTTAATCTTTTAATTTATTAAAAAAAAATTAAAAACAAAAAAAAAACTGAAACACTATATGTATAAACAAAGATTTCAAATTATTATTATTTAAAAATCAGTATTATTCAAACAGGTGTTTGTAATTTACTTTAAATTATTGGCTAAACGTTCATAAAAAACACTTTCGTTCCGGTTTTATTTACATTTTAAATGTAAAATACTTTGATATTAGAGGAAAATTGAGAAACCTTTCCAAATAGTTTAATTGTGGGTTGTTGGGCTTTCTGTCAGGTGTGCGCGCCTAATGAGAACATATGTTAACAAAGGAAAGCGCACAACTGCTTCAACGTATGTGTCTGCTTATAGGAAGTAAAAAAAATGGAGTTGTCACTATGGTATAACTTTTACTGGTGGTGGTATTAAAAAATAATTTAATGAATATATAAATAGTTTTTATTTGTTGTTTAAAAAAGCGAAGTTTTCAAAAATTCTAAATTTAGTATTCAGAAGCCTTTTAAAGGAGAAAAAACATTGAAGCCAGAAAATATAATTATCTTGGGTTACCGAAGATTGAATACCCTTGCAGGCAAATATTAAACTATGTAGTGCCAAAGAACTAAAAATAAATAATTTTTGATGCAAAAAATTTTGCGAAAGTTCATTCATATAGCAGCTTTTTTATAAACAAATATTTTAACAAATAAAGCAATTATAATACTAGAGTTCCGAACTATTCTATATACTTTCTAACACAGCCTTTATCAAAGTTCATATGTTTAGTGTTTATATCCTATATTAATATCAGAACTACAGGGATTTTATAAAGCTATACAACATTAAATCTTTGATAATTTTTAGGTGCGGGTCTGAGCTGCAATAATGTTTCTATATTGATTAATGTGCTCCATGTCCAACTCCAATTGGCAGCCAAATTTTGTTGGGCAACCGTATGTGGCGAGTGAGACCCATGTGAAATGCCTGTAAGTATGCAATAATATATATACCATATATACACAATTACCGCTTTGTTTTTCGAAAGTATGAAAAATTCAACAAAAAGCGCCGACAATGGGAGGATAGTGGAGTATTAGAGCTAATTAAACTATGGAAAGTTTGCGCCTATGAATTGCGCACAATCAAACGAAATGGACACCTTTATGTGGCTATTTTAATAATAACTTGTTTTTGTGTGTCCCAGTTGACGGGTCTTGGCGTACCCGTTACCGCTCTGGAAGTACACTTTAAGGTGAATAATCTAACACAGCGTTATAGACAGGAGCAAAAGACATTCGAGACAACGGGTATTATAAGCACGTGGAAGTTCTACAGCCAAGTGGATGATGTGTTCAAGAGTTTGGCTGCGCACACGGGTTACAAGTGAGTACGCTACAAAAACTGCAGTTAAATCACAAAATTCATCACGATTCTATTCGCAGAGATAAACGCATGACGAGCACCTCGAATGCCAGCAGCTTACCCTCCACATCCGAGTCACCAGTTTGGAAAAATCCAATGTCTCAGCAAGAGTTTAATAGCAACAACACGGAGGGGTTCTACAAGTAAAATCTATATAATTTTTACATATGCCACGCTTGCTAATTGTTTACCCTTGCAGAACGGAGTACGGCATGCATCGCCACTTTATGGACCACTCCCAGCCGCCGCCGAATGCGGGCAATGTGGACAATTTTATGGCCTCATCGGCGGCGGTGGCGGCTGTTGCGGCAGCGGCCTCGGCGCGATTGGCCGACAGCAATATGGAGCAGCAAATGCAGAATGCGGCTGGCGCCAGTGGTGCCGGCCCCGGAGGCAACACCAATGGTGGTGTGCCCAACTATAATAAAATAAAAAAATCCCACGAAGATTATGATAAATTTGTGGACATTGTAAAAAATATTGTGGACACACACAAGACCACGCCGGACAAGGTAGACGCGTTCGCTGACTTCATCAAATCGTACTTGAGACGCTGGCCAGAGCGGCTGCAGGACGAGGCCATCAATCACATGACAAACTATGTGTGTGTCAAGAATATGGAACACAACATGGGCAGCGGTCCCGGCGGTGTCCTGCACAATCCCGAGGGCGTCAACAATCGGCAATAACAATACAAGCAGGAGCCCAACAACTAAATGCAGCGGAGAGCGGCGGAGTTGTTGGACGGCCGCCGTCGAGGTCGTACTTGGCAGCTCCACGAAACCAAGAAACGAGCGGGGGGCGATGCCAGCAAACGGTGGCCAGCACTTACTTAATCAAACGTGGCGCGCAGTTACTTAATATAACAAGAACAACAACAAAAAGAAAACAGGAATTATATATATATATAGCTGCACACAACTGAGACAACTGAAAGATCGGTCAGTTTTGCTTAGATCATATTGTAAACGATTTCATGCAGTATTTTTTGTATAGTTAAAATATACAATAAAGTTTTTAGTTTTATGCCAGAGCAATTCGCTAACTGTCGAATTGAGTTCGACGTAGTGAAATACACTCACACACACATGATTTGTAGAGTATAGAGAGTACATTACGATTATATTTAATACGTTTAGTAATCATTTCCTACTGTTAGCCGTAAACAACAAAAAAACCTAAATGAATAAACGCTTTAAAAACAAACACGAGGAAAACTAAAGATGTAAAGTTGATTGAAATATTTTGAAAAAGAGAAAAATTCTTTATATTGTTTTTGATCAACTGTTGATATCAAAGCTATGTAATATAGTCTTGCTGGATAGATAGATTGAAGCTCATAATTAGTTAGTTTTGTCAAAATATTTTTGTACACAAAAACCTAATTTATGAATCTCGCTTTATTTTTTCATAAATTAATTTGGTAATTTTTATGTAACAGAGCATAAATTTGTTTCGAATATTTGATGAAACACAAGTTTTTTATACTCTAAATTGATGCATTGTTCCAATGTAAGCTAATGTTTCAATAAGATTGCTTTAAGACTGACTGCTTGACACTATTAACTTAACTATTCAATTCATCACATTCAACATGAGTATTGAGAGGTTCACAGTTGTTGTGACAATAATTAGATTGCCCTGTCCTTTTAAAGAATTAGACCATTAATAATTCAGTTAAATTTTTATTGACTTAAATGCGTTGTACTTGACAGGCGACGCTGCTGAACATGTTCGCCTTGGCCGTTGCCGTGGGCGCTGTGGGCGTGACCAGGAAACGGGCAAAGGTGCCACCCTTATCGTCCGACAAGCGACCTGGATTGATGACCAGACAATCGTTGATTAAACGTATAAAGTGCCGCTGATCGCTGGGCAGGATTAGCACATTGGGCAGCTGCTTGAGCTGTGCATATTTCTGGGCCAGCTGCGAGTCGTAGGACATGTTCTCATCCGCCGGCGGGCACAGCGGATAAAAGGAGCCCTGATTGAACAGATGATTGATGGCACGATGCATACGCTCGCCCGCATTGGCGGCAAACTCGTGGCTCAGCAGATGGTCCAGCACATCCGTGGAGCTGACGCCCAGCGTCACGCCATCCAGATCGACCAGCGAGGGATCAGCCAACATGTGCAAATTGGGATAAGTTTTACGCAGCGTAAGCGATGGTGTGGGATAAACCGCAGGCGCCATCGCATCCTTTTGACAGCTGACCACCAACACCGTGGTGCTGCTGCCCACCACCTCCATGATGCCTGCAATCATCTTCTCAAAGAAGGATTCGAAGGTTTCGGCCAGCTCGCCGATGAGCTTGTGTTCGGCATCCAAGAAGGGACCCGTCAGCAGCAGCACATCGGGTCTGTGCTCCTTGAGGTATTTGAGTAAGTCGTGCAGTGGATCATAGAACATATCCGTGCTGTGGGTGAAGGGTCCAGCGGCGACCACGAACTGCAGATCGCGGTCAACTTTCAAAGGCGGCGGCAGCGTCAATTTGCGATCCGTGTAAATCTCCTCCACTACAAAGGTATCCCCTCGAGGTATAAAACCCTTGGCCAGCACAACCTGACCCGGAAAAATACTGGCCGACTTGATCTGCGAGAAGTTCAGCGCCAGGCACTTTTCATCCGTATTGAGCACGGCCAGTAGCGCGGAGTGCGCATCCAGTGGACCGTCATCGTCGGAATGTATCATGCCCACCGCATGGAGCACGTGCAGTGCGTCCAGCGTGTGTCTGTCCTGGGGATACCAGCTGCACTCAGCGGCAGCTGTGACGCCCAGCTTCTTGTCCACCAGCGCCTGGCCAACCTCAACAATGCGATCGTGCAAATCATCGCATCTGTCGTAGAGCAGATCGTTCATGTACCTCAGATTGGGAATGGTTAAGGGTGCATCGTTGTGGAGCAGCTTCTGGGCAACGGGCAGGCTCTGCTCCACCTGGGATTGCCAAGTGCATGCAGCCAGTAGCTTGGGATGCCCGAATGTGTCCACTATGTCGCCGGGTTTGCCAGTTGTGGCCGCCACTGGGGTTCGCTTGGCAGACTGCGGCGTGTAGCTGGCCGGACTGAAGAGGACACCGCTTTTCATAGCCGTCGAACGGCCCCGTTCATTGCGCGCTTTGGGTGTGTGTGGCTGTGTCGACGTTGACTCTCCCACATAGTCATCCATCATGGGATCATCCTCGATGAGGCCATAGGAGGTCAGCGAACTGGTTTCCAATGCGGCAGGTTGGGATTTGCTTTGGTGTGTCGCCTTCTTGGAGCCGCCTTTCTCACGCTTCACCTGCAGCACCTTGCGCTCGAACTCACCGAGATTTGCGACCGTCGGATCGTCACCCTGATGATGGGATAAACTAAATGCCATCCATTGTTCTACAAATTCGGTGGCATCGTTGATGCCATACGATAAAGCCAATTCCATGCATTTTTCCAGCACTGGGTCACTGGGCTCCACGCCCATTTCGTCAAATTGTTGTTTTAGTTCCGCCTCCATTTAGTCCGATACTGTATAATTTGTAAACAAATGATTTGGATCCTTTTCGTAAGCAACTACTGCTTATGGATTTTTGGCGGGAAAACGATAACGATAACTTCTGCCTGAAGTGAATACAAGTGAATGTGCGCTAATACATAGTGTTGCCACACTCAAAATATAGGTGGCAGCACTCACATTTGTGTTTTATTAAACGCTACCCAACACTTAAAATTAGTCAATGCAACAGAACATACCTTCTTTCTGGCGTAAAACTAAATTAATAATAACCAAATTTCTAGTAATACACTCTTAATTAGCAATGTGTGCAACATGTTAAAAATTCTGATTGTTGCGTTCACGCAGCACCAGGAGATGACGAAAGACAAAATCAATTAAGTACAACAACCGCAGCAACAACAACAAAAGCCCTGCAGAAACAATACAAAAACAACACAAACCCACACACACATACAAAATAAAAAAAAAACATAATTTGGTCAATTTGCATATTCACATAAAAAGCGAAACAGAAAGCAGATTAGGTAATTCACGCGTAGCACAAAATGAGCAAGTTGGAAACGGACTCGGACAGTTCAGAGGAATTCTTCGATGCCGAAGACACAACACCCAATCGCGCCTCAACGCTTTGGTAGGTGTGGAGGTTGTCTTCACCCTCGCACCCCTCTTAAACAGTGACTCACCCTAATGACACGCATGTTATTTCATTTTTACTTTTACAGTCGCAAATTGCCACCGGATTGCGCACAGGAGTTCATCTTTCCGGAGCCAGCGGTGCGTGTCAATGCAGCCGCCTCCTCGGACAGCGATGCAACGCCCATTGGCGCCAACACCCCTGCCACCCGCAGCCCCACAAACAGCCTTGGGGCGCGCCTCAAGCAACAGGATGCGGCTGCGGCGGCCGCAGCAGCGGCAGCTGGCATCTTTGTGGAGCCCAAGCCAGTGAAGGGCGTGGTGAGTGCGCGGAGGCGTGGCACTGTGTGTGTATGTCTGCGTGTCTGTGCGTGTTGACTGCGTTGCCTTTGAATTGTATACCCTGAACCCATTGAGAACGGCTAAAAGGCGTATAATGGTTTTGAAAATATATGTTATAGGCAGAAATGGGTATCTCCTACCCCATTGAGTATATGTATTCTTGGTCAACATTAATAGTCGAGGCGATCTATCCATCTCCGTCTGTTTGTCCGACCACGCGTATGCATGTGTAAGAGTATAGGCTCGTCCGTGAACGATAACCCAGCCCGGTTTCCTAAACTTTATAAAAATATACATGCTCCGATTTTTATAGTTTATCAATTAGAATTTGTCAGCTTGGGTACATATATATATATANNNTATATATATATATATATATATATATATATATATATATATATTAATTTGCGTTTTATGTGTGCTCATAATGAAGGATTCAGGGTATCTTCTAGTCGAGTCCTTTCGACTAGAGCGTACTTGTTAGCTTTGATTTTGCCCTGCATGCCTTAAGATACAAATGTTTAGTTCTGTTTTCCTTTAAAATTTAAAATTCCTTTAAAAGAGTCGGTGCCTGCTCTGCCCGTCCCCGCCCTGCTCTGCCCAGCCACGTCCCATTTTAACCCATTGCATTGCTAGCATTTGAAATTCTTAGCACGTTTTGCGTTTTCCCTTTCTGCTCTGTTGCCCACTGAGCAAAAAAAAAAAGCAAACAGCAACAAATCAATGCAAATTTCAGTGTGCCGATTTCACTGCGATTCCCCCTAAAAACAAAAAAAATATATACATATATTCAAACAAAACGGCAAATTAATTTCCGCTGCCACCTGACCCCCTTTGTTACCGTGATTCCCTGTTGGCCTGCTTGGTCATATGGTTTTCTCTATTACTCAAGCACCGCATTTGGTTTTATTTGTTTTTTTAATTCATGTTTGCGCCCCTCGAAGCGCGTCGCTTTGTTTAAGGTTTGCCGCAGAATGTCATGAGCGGTCAGGCACATATAAATATGACGAGGGCAGCTTCAAGAGTTAATCAGTTTTATACGAATAATAGAAATTTTAATATTTTATGCAATTTGATTTACTGAATATATAATTAATATCTGTTATTGATATTGAACTCCAATTTCGAGATTCCCAGAATTTATGCGTGGAATTATTATTATTATAATTAAGTCGATCGAATAGATATAAAAACTATACACATACAACGCTGGCAAACTTTTTAAAATTTTTAATATTTTTTAATTTATCTGATAAAACTTTTTGAACACATCTAAATAGATGCTAGGACTTTCTAAGTTAGTGTGAAAAATGCTTTATTTTTTTATTTAGAACCTTATAAGTAATTCTGTTTAGCCAAAATATTTGCATATAAAAACCTGTCTCTCATTTCAGTCTGTCAGCTAGCATTGTTTTATATATAGATATTCATGTAGCGCCCCTCGTTTATATACTACATGAACTAAAACATTTATTAAGGCACTTTGTTGTTTTCACCAATTTTTATTTCTACATTGTTGCTGCCCGCTTGACAACATTAAAATTTATTTAATCTTGCCCTGACGATTGTTTACTATTTATATCGTTATTATAATTAAGTAGATTACATTACACATCTCATTGAATAACTTTTATTGTTGTCCCCTTTGCGTGGCTTAACGCAATCATTATCAAAGGTTTGCCGTCGTCGTCAATCAAACAGCTGATAATAATTGTTGCTTTTCGGCTTTTATCAGCTATTTTATTTTTACATATATAAATATTTCAGTAATAATTGTTTTTGGTCAAGGTTTGACCCATTAAACAAGTGAACCAACCGGCCAGCAATTTTTCATTCATAGCGCATCGTTAGTGGTTAAGGAAGGGACAGGGGTTAAAGGGGGCAGACTACTTGCGCTTATCTCAGCGTTGAGTGCTGATAATAAATATACGTAATTTGTGGCCCAGTTGCTGTCGCGACTGGGTTCAACAATCCCATTTAATAGTTGCTTACATAGTTAATTTATTTATATTTTTTGTTTTTATTTTCAATTTGTAACTTTTGTGCTTTTATGTATATAAATAGTTTGTTTTTACATACTTGTTAATTTTGTGTAAACATATTTGCTCTTTATTTTCATATTTTGTGCGCATTTCATATAAAAACAACAAATCGAAAACAAAATATATATTTTTATATATAAATCAAATTAATTGTAAAACTTACATATGGAATATGAACGAAACTTCAAACTCAACTCAAATGTTTATACATATATGTGGTATAATATAAAAAATCTAATATATATATATATAAATATAAATACGTATATCGTGCATATATAGTCTGGTAGACAACGCTTTCAAGAACTACGTAAATGCATGAACCATGATGAAGATGATAATCCAGGAAATACACTCACACCTGATTCTCAGGTACTAAATCAATTTATCAAACCAATTGTAGCATTTTTATAGCCTATTTAGCTTTTATCTATATGCAGCTTTAATAATTTGTCTTTGTGTTTTTTGATTTTTCGCTCTAATTAGTTTGGCTAATTTGAATATTGTTTATTTGAACACAGAACAGCTCCATGGACGGCGTCTTCACCAATCGACCCACGCATCCGTTTAAGGTGATTGAGAGCGATACGATGAGCATACAGAGCATGACATCATTGGGTCGCGTGGGTCGCATCTTGGCTGGCAGCATCGATCCGTCAGGTGAGAAACGCACTCAGCAAGCATTCAGAATACACTCATTTCACATATATATTTATTTGTCATTCACACAGCAATCAGCGTTGATCGTGAATCGCTGGCCTCAATGAATGCCCAGCAACAGCAGCTGCAACAGCAGCTGCAACAGCAGCAGCAACAACAGCAGCAGCAGCAGCAACAACAACAACAGCAGCAGCAACATCAGCGTCAAACGCCGCCGCCCTCAAGCACTGGCCTTGCCATGTCCACCGCCACAACAGTCGCCGCAGGAGCAACAATGCATGTGCAACAGGGCGTGGCAACAGCAGCAGCAGCCGCAGCCAGTGCAACGGGAACGGCACCACCTACGCAAATCCTGCAAGAGCCGGATGTGATAGCCAGCACTAAGTTGGCGCACTCGAAGACCACTGACTCCATCACATCTAGCGGGCCGGTAGCGCCGCCGCGACGCAAGAAAAAATCACGTAAATTCTCGAGCAGCTCCTCGGAGCAGTTTAACATGAACGAGGGCATGCATCTGCCAGCAGCCGATGCGGAGGACACCGACAGCGATACGCGTTCCGTGCAGAGTGTGCGGGATGTGCAGCAGCAGCTGCGCGACGACATTGTCAAGCAGTTCGAGAGCTCGTTGAACGATGTCAGCGTCAGGGCGTCCAGTAATACGCTGACTTGCTCCTCGACCAGCACAATTGTCTCCGCCTCCACGTCGACGGCGACCACGACGCCCTCATCTCTGGCCCAAATGGCTTCGACGAGTCATGCGTGTCATGTGCGTCCCGTATCCACGGCGGGCATCATGATGCAGCCGTCGCATTCGCTGGGAAACAGCGCCACGTCCGTCTACTCGAAACCAAGTCCCTCGAACTCGGCCAAGAGCAATTCGGCGCCGGGTCGAGTCAGGTGAGCGAAGGAGACACGTCTGTTATATATGATATCTTGACTTTATTCTTAATGCTTGCAGTTCCATTGATCCCAATCAGGGCCTTAATCTGTTTAAGGCCATACAGGGCGGCTATGTGGTCAAACCGCGTGATGAGGCGAGCAACAAGGCTCAAGGACCATCGCAGGATGAAATTGAGCGCATTGAAAAAATGTTCATGGAGAGCGCTAGTCGACCCAAGCTGGCGGGCAGCGGTTCCAATAGCCTGGGCAGTGCCACACGGTATGTAATATATACTATATAAAGTGTTAGTTAGTGTCGGAGGGTTGAAAGATAATTGGTTAAAAAATTACCTATAAATTGAATTTTAGTAATTTGTTAGTTGGATACCATGTTGAAATCTGATTAAATGATTATTATTTAAAATGTAGTTATAAACTATCGACTAACGTTTAATTAGCATTGTTGTGTTATATACATATATATTTTTTAGAATATGTAGATAAGAAAGATAACCATAAGACTTAATCAGAAAAAAATGTTAATTGTAGAAACCACTTTCACTTGTAGGTTTGCATACAGAATTTTATATAATATAGAAACATGCAGTATGAGACCAAAAATCGATTTTAAAATCATTATATGTAATGAAAAATAACATTTTCGACAACAACTGAATAGAGAGCCATACTTTATTAATGTCTATTATATTATATTCCGACAATATATAGGAGTTCTTCTAAGTTATCCTCTTACTCTGCGATTCTCATATTTTATACATTTTTAAACTATTTCAATATTAAAAATAGAGTAGTTCTAGTTAGGTAGTATTAATCACAGAAAAATAATCGAAACGATTTTAACATAACATTTATATCGAGTATTTATATATTTATAATTACACATTTTAAGACACTTTCTGTCAATTATTAAGGCATTTCAAATGAACTTTAGTTAAATTTAAGTGCAATTTACTAAATTCAAAACTAAATTCTGAGGTTTTTACGCAGCGATGCTTATGAATTATACTTTCTGTACAAAACTTGGAGAATGTGCCTCAAGTTAGTTCAATATTTCTACAACAAAACATATTTATATATTTTATTACTATTAGCTATTGCTAGTCACCTATCGCTAAAGTTCATTTTGTACAGCTGCCTTAAAGTATATATTTCAAGAGTTCGACTAATTTTCTTATTCTACTCCACAGCTATACAGCCTTATATAGAGGCGTTAATGACAAGGAGCGACGCAAGTCCGCTGGGGATGAGGATGTTCTCAGGCAGATGAACATTTATGTGCGCACACGCACCAATTCAGGCAAGCAGCTGACTGACTTTGAGATACTCGAGCAAGTTCCTGTTAAGAATCTGGATACGGGCGAGAATATGCCACTATCCGAGGTGCGTTCACCACCTGTGCCTGAGGGTTGGAATCCGCTCTCGCTGCATATACTGAAGTTGACCTCGCATCTGGAAGTCATACAAAAGGAGTCGGATGAGGAGAGCGTGATTGGCATACCGCCCAGTATTGAAGGACAGCAGCCGGACGAAGAGGAGCTGGAAACGGAGGATGGCAGTCGGCTTAAAAAGAAAACGGCGCGCATTAAACGCTTCTTTGGCAGCACCATGCGCAAAACGGTGGACAAGGCCAAGTCCATAGCGTCGGAGGTGTCGCATGCGCGACACAAGGAAGACGTTGCCGACATTGTGGATGCCATGAATCCGGAACAGAATATCAAAATCAAAGCGTCGTCCTCGAACAAAGGACCCTATGAGTTTACCAAATTGCAGCATGTCCAGGATCTTAGCGGAGAGGACACCAGCGCCGTGTGGTGCATGAAGTTCAGCTCCTGCGGGCGTTTGCTGGCCACCGCCGGGCAGGACAAGGTACTGCGCATTTGGGTGCTCAAAGATGCGTATCCCTACTTTCAGGTGAGCTTAGGATTTTTACTTAAAGTGTGTATTTCTAGTTAACCAAATGTTTCCCTTTGCAGGACATGCGCAACAAGTACAATGCGGATCAAAAGTCATCACCGACGCCCTCGCAGGAGTCGCTGGTATCGCAGCATTCGGCCGAGGAGGCCATTGCCATGGCCACCGCCGCGGAGAAGTGCACGGGTCCGTTCATGCCGAAGCCCTTTTGCACTTACAATGGCCACACTTCAGATCTGCTGGATGTCAGCTGGTCCAAGAACTATTTTATACTATCCAGCAGCATGGACAAGACTGTGCGACTGTGGCACATCTCGCGCAAGGAATGCCTCTGCTGCTTCCAGCACATTGATTTTGTCACTGCAATTGCGTTTCATCCGCGCGACGATCGCTACTTCCTGAGCGGTAGTCTCGACGGCAAGCTGCGTCTGTGGAATATACCCGATAAGAAGGTTGCGCTCTGGAACGAGGTCGACGGCCAGACCAAGCTTATCACGGCGGCTAATTTCTGTCAGAACGGACAGTTCGCTGTGGTGGGCAGCTATGATGGACGCTGCATTTTCTACAACACGGACCAGCTGAAGTACCACACGCAGATACATGTGCGCTCCACGCGCGGCAAGAATCGCATAGGCCGCAAGATCAGCGGCATTGAGCCGATGCCCGGCGAGGATAAAATTCTGGTCACTTCCAACGATAGTCGCGTGCGTCTGTACGATCTGCGGGACTTGAACTTGTCCTGCAAGTATAAGGGCTATCTGAACGTCTCCTCGCAGATCAAGGGCTCATTCAGCCACGATGGCAAGTACATTATAGCCGGTTCGGAGAACCAATGCATCTATATATGGAAAACGAATCACGACTACTCCAAGCTGAGCTCGGTAAGTTTGGGATTCCTTCGATATTGGCTTGATTTGAACTAGTTTTCTTTTGCTTTGTCTGCAGGTGCGTCGCGATCGTAGCGATTTTTGGGAGGGCATTAAAGCACATAATGCCACTGTCACCTGTGCCATATTTGCGCCACATCCGGAAGCAATTATTAAACCAGACCCGGATGAAATTTCAAATGATAAGGTGAGCATGGGGGAAAAAAGCACAGATGAGCATTATTTGTATAAGTTATAAAGTATATACAGTTAACCACATCTTCTAAATGTCTGTAAAGGTATTTAATACCATGCAAAACATTCCAATATGCCAACGTCTTTTGATACTCAGATCTAATCGAATATCAGGACTGTCAGCCAGTGTAATTTTAATTATATATATTATATTGGAATAGTTTAAAAATACATAATCAGCCTACGGGTTTAAATGGTTTTATGGTGAATCTTCTTTGGTTGAAACATTTGGTGCTTTTTTTTTCCAGGCTGAGGTATGAAAATGAGTTAAAGTTAAAAACCATAAATTTAACTTTCGGCTACATTTAGCTGTTTGCTTAAGTTGCTTAAAAATAACAAACAAGATAATATTGACATATTCATACCTAGATTTTCTATTAAAGTAGTTTTTACATAGATCTTAGAACAGCCATAAACAAAAAATAAATTCGAGTTGCAATTTTAACCTATTTTCCACGTTTGTGTAATGGATGAATATACGGAATACAGATAAGAAAATTAACTCATTCGAAACCAATGCAAACATCGTGTAACGAAACTATTATATAGAGTTAACACTGTGTACACACATAAAAGCTGTTTGTTTGGGTTTTTATCCATTGCGATTGCTAATAACTTTTTCATTCTTCTCTTTGCATGACGGACACAGTTGGCGAACAATCAACCGGATCCGTTGGTGGAGCAGCGTAAGAAGGGCTGTGGCTATGTGTTGGTCAGTGCCGATTTCAATGGCGCCATCAAGGTGTTCATCAATAAAACGAAGCCCAAGCACAGCAGTTTACCGTACACGGCCATTGCGGATTAGTCGACGCGTCGAATTGGCAATTTGTCGTTGGGTGGGCAAAAATAGTTGGGTGTGTTGTGCTGGGCTTGGGAGGGCGAAAGGGATGGGGAAGGGGCAAATGCAAAAAAGCGTAAAGCGTGTTGAAAACCTTTGTTTTATTTGTTCATATATTTTGTGTGTATTGTACTGTATTTATGACCATTGTGTATGTATTTTGTACGAAATGAATTCAATAGCATTAACGCTTATTTATGTATTTAAACTAAAACGCTATCTTAGATCGTTAGATCGTCATGTCTTATGTATACTATGGATATAGACAAGCAGTGTGTAAAATCTTATGCAAAAAAAGAAAAGGAAAAGTATAAAACATATGTTAATTATTTTCTAATGCCAATTCTGTGTGAACTGCTTGTGTGTGCAGTGTGTGTATAGAACAGTGTGTAGTTGTGTGTGCAAACTAGTTGATATTTTATTGCTTGTTATATTTAAAAATGAAAAAAAAAACAACTTAAAGCCAATTGTATATTTTTAATTATCATTATGCAAATTAATTTAAAAAAAAAACACACACACACTCACTTGCACATACACTTATATGACTAATAATGATAATTAGCTTGTGGTAATTATTTAATACACTATATATGATATTTTATGTAAAGTAAAGAAATGTGCAGCCTTTTGGGGTGCGCCAACGTGCACTTTAAGGACTTTTTTCGCTTGAATTTTCATGTAACTCTTTCTGCGGGTATTTTGATTTTCTCATGGCATTGATCAGACTGATCATATGCAATCATAAGAAATTTCCCTAAAGATGTATATTTTGTTAGATGAAACTTTTTTTTACTTTAAACAAGCTTTGAATTTTAGGGATTGGGACTTGGAAATTTCAGTAAGATCCTAAGAGGGAAAATAAATCATTTACATAAGACCTATATAATTTATCTCCCAAACTAGCCATCGGTTAAAGCTTGAATTTTTATATGTAAGATCAAAATATATCAATCGGTTAAAGATTTAATTTTTATATTAAATTGGAAAAACTTAAATGTTCTTTATGACGTTTTAACCAAACGCAAGAATCACTAAATTTATTGTTTCTCGTAAGATACTAAAAAATTGATATTGATTTCAGTCTATCAATTAACTCCTATTGAAAAAATTTGCCTTAAAATTTAGATCTTATATTAAAACTCCTTTGTGTTTAGATTCCCAAGTGCCATATCGTATATCCAATATGAAAGGGTATCAAATCTTCGGCACTGCGAAGATAATTGTTTTCGCTTATTTTTTTTTTTTTTTTATCGATTTTGCACGTTCCCCAGCATGCGGTATTAGAAGCGGCTGTTGAAGTGCTTCGTCAGCGCCCGGGGGGAAAGGATTAGAAGCTGGCTGGGAGTTTGGCTGGCGACGACAGCTATTTAGCGTAAGTTTAACCTTCATTGTTGGGGCTTCCTAATGGCCAAAGGGTGCGTTCGAAAGCATTCAAGTAGAAGTGTGTGCGTGTGTGTGTGTGTAAGGGATAATCCTTTGTGTGTGATTTAAAAAATGAATGTTTTTAGTCAATTGTATTCCGCATGCTTCGTAGCTGTAATTGCAGCTGGTGCTATGCCAATTCCCGACTGCGACATATACTCCAGACTTAAACGAACAATGCTGACAAGTATATACATATATATATATTTATAGATATATATTCGCTGCGCCAAATGAGCGAAACAAAAAGAAAATCAACAAAAAGTGTCGGCAAATGAAAATGGGAAGGCCTCGGAATTCCCTACGACCCAGAGATTTTTGTTATTTTTGTTGTTGGCCGGAAGAGGCGACTTCCTGAGTGCCATGGAAATCATTTCAAGTGCTTGGCGGCGAGGGTTTCCCCGGCCAGCTGCAGTCCGGGCCGCAGACAAAGCGTCCATAGACTGACTCTAGTGGCTAGTAGGCGACGCACGCCCTATTTTGGGGGCGGTTCTGGGTGGCAGTGCCTACCGAAGGCAAATACAAATACGGTAATTTCAAGTAGCGACAACGAACGACCCCAACAACCCCAAAAAAGGAGCGAGATTTATGTGTGCACATTACATAAATGTGTATTTGTGTGTAAGTACATGCTTTATCTAAGTGTGCATGTACATACTATATATACATATATGTACTTTATGTATCTGGGCCGACTTTCTTTGCCATTTTGTCTGCAGTGCCGAAATCGGTGTTTTTTATTTTGGGCAGTGCTGGAGTTTGGGCCATGTTGACGGCAATGAAGTTAGCCGGCTAAATAATTGTTTTGCCAGACAGCAAAGTCACTCGAAAGACGATTAGCGTTTATGTTCTTTTTAGCGTCTGTTGCAACATGCAATCAATAAAGATTTACGTAGTAGTTGGGAGTGGGTGTGGAAGCGGGGGTGTGTGGGAAGGGGCTGTGGCATGGCGTGCCAATGCGGCAACAACAGCTGTTGCAATGGCAAAACCGACCACAGCAGCCAGACGCCGGCGCCGGCCCTCAGCAGGCACCTGCCTAGTCCGACCCGTTCCAAATGCCAATCAATGCACTTTTGGCCATGTGCCAAGTTGCTCTTAGCATAAAAAGAGCGTTACAAATTGAGTAGCAATTGTTCACAGTTACTCTTAAATGAGAGCCTAAGAGTACAACTGTTAGCCTCACCTGGCCGTAGTAATATGCGGTTTAGTTTTTAAGTATTTTAAATATTTTAACGGTTTCTTTTAGCTCATTTCAAAAACAGCTTTGAGTTTAGCTAGTTTACATTTGCCAGAAGTTTAATTAAACTGCATAAAACAGCTAAACTGTTAGTTAACAGGCCTCTTTAACAGCAAGCTCAAAGTGTTAAGAGAACAGACGCGCTGCTGCTTTAACATAGCATATTTCCTAATAGAGATGCGTAGGCAGCGCCAGCAGAAGTGTGTCGTGAGCAAGACAGTTGTGTTCAAGACACGAGCTGACATACGATGACTGGGACCGTGAGTCAAGCTTGCGAGAGCGTTAAAAAGAGAGGAAATAGCAAAACGAACCAATTTTGAAAAGAAAAACATAACAATGATGCTGACAACAACAGAAATGCTCACTAATTTACTTCGTGTCTTACGTGTAAGTTGATTGTTTTTGTCACGCGCACATCGTTGGTCTGCACACACCCACACGCACGAACACAGACACAAATACGTAAACACAATGCGCCGAGATTGAGCAAGGTGCGCTTAGCTCTTACATGCTCTCAGTTTATTTCTGGCTCTCGTGCAAAGCGCAACGTCGAAACGGACGGCTCGTACGGCTCGCTCGGTCGCCCCATGTTGTGTGTGCATGTGTGTTAGTTCGGTGTCGGACTCGGTTTCGGTGTTTTTACGTGTCTTTTTCTGTGCTTTGACAAATGCAATGCAAATACAAAAATACAAATACAGTGTAACTAATGCATTTACAAAAATCTTTATATATTTATAAAAATATTGTTGAGGATTATTTTGGGTCAAAAATAGCTAACTGTGCATGCAAGCATGTTGCATTAGCTGCGTCTGTGCGTGTGTGTACGTCTGTGTGTGGGTGACATTCTTTTTAGCACTTAATTAAATTAAAGAAAATGTCATTTTGAAAAGGCCAATCAAGCGAAAGTTTAAAGTGCAAGCTGCTTATTCATGGGTGAATGTGTGTGTGTGTTAAGCCATGTAAATATGACGCTAATTGTTGTTGATGCTGCGTAAATGTCTGTGAAATGTTTTACCGTTACCTATCGACCTACAATTTATCGTGTATAGTAGATCGATTAACATTTCGTGACCTCAAATGGAAACATAAATTTCTAATCGCGCGTTTTTTGCGTTTACAAACACTGTCCCTTTTTGCTTTTGTAATACAGAGCTCGTTGTTCTTTTTTTTTACCACAAATTAATTCAAAGCTTGCGTTTAATTTCCTCTTGTTTACTTTATTCTGTTTTATTTTATGAGCTTTTAACTGCATAGATTTCCATTTTAAATTGTTTACTATGCATTTTCTTTTAACGGTTTGCGGCGTAATACAGTGTGTCAAATGCACGAAAATCAAATTCTTAAATCGTTTTTTAATGATCTTTAGTCTGTTTTTCACAAAAATTAGCTGCGGGTCAAACGCTTCATTAAATTACAATTTATTCTGGGCACATTTGTTACTTGTTTTTCTTTTTGATTTGTTTTTTTTTTTTATTATCGTTTTTATGTGCCTTTTTGCTTAATTGAGTTTTCTAGCAACTCCATTTAATTATGACGTGTGTTGTTTTTCTTCCACGCCCGCAACAAAACACAAAAATCGTGCAAAAGTCGAAAAAATTATTTGAAAAGCCAACAAAAACAACACACTTTCAAATTGCTGTAACAACATTTGCAACTAATCAGCGTCATATTTATGGCATATTACAATTTTATCTGGATAAATTAAAAACTTAAAAAAATATATACATATATATATGTATATATCACCCTGGACAAGCATCCATCGGGAGTACCGCAGCCAAAACAAAACGCTACAGATACCAAATAGTCCAGGACAAGATCATCCGCTTTGTTTCTAGATGTAAATGGTACAACAGCAAATTAACTTTGTAACTTTGATCTTAATACAGTGAAGGGCCAGATATCTCTTTTTCCAGTCGACTTCGGCGAAGTCTGGTCAACTTAGTCAGTATTAAAAGATTAACAAAAAAGACAGTTCGGTCTGATCCTATCTGCCCCACCCCACAACTAGTACCCACGCAAAGACGACACCACTAGCTATGGGCTTCAAGAATCTTCAACGTAGATACAAATTATGTTAAAAGCCCCTTTTGTAGCTTGTACAAATTAATTAAAAACCAAATAAAGACTACAATCCAAAAATATAAGGAAAATAACTAAATTTATGAACATGGCTTCAAACCGATTTTACTTTGAAATGATTTGTAACTGTTATTCGTATATTTTTAGGATTATTAAACACACCTTGAACAGAACCACTTACCAAAAAAAAAGCACCGAACCGAAACACTTTTTTTTAGTAGATCCCAAAACTGTGAGCCAAAAAATATATATTTTCAGTTGCCTCCATTTTGTTTTGTGTTTGCAGCCATGTTTTTAAATATGTATATAATTAGATGTATATATATGTACTCTATTTCACTTTGTCAAAAAATAGTCGAAATTAAAATGCATTGTTATTGTTCTAACCTTAACAGTTACAAATTTTAAAGTCATACACGAAATTATATATATGGTAAAAACCGCAACCCTTTCACTTCAACAAAAACTTACAGAGAATCCAAAGTGCAAAAGCAACAACAACGAGACAAACGAGTTTCAATAAGCCAATAAACCAATAAGCAATAAGCCAAACAAAATACAGCAACAACAGCAGCAGCAACTAGGCCCGTTAGTGCGCCGCCGTGGCCTATATTCAAAATAGATCAGCCGCAGTCGCCGTCGCAGTCGCAGTCGTCGCGCTGTCAAAATGCTAACAACAACAGCAACAATTGCAGCAGCAACAGTTGCCGCTTGAGAACATCGAAACGCAGAAAAACAAGTTTTATGCTAAATAATAATAAATAAATAAATAAACGCATCGCAATACCAAAATACAAAGTTGCCCAGGCGCAAGAAAAAAAGTGACCTACAAATACTGGTTTGGCCACAACAGCAATAACAACAACAGCAACAACAACAGCAGTAACAGCAACAGCTCCCCGTGAGAACTTGCTGCAAATGGCAACAGCAACAACTGAAATGCAGGCAACGCTTGCGGTTAAGCGGCCCGGACCGCCAGTACCGCCCAGGCCCAAAGCAACAGCAGCAACAACAGCAGCAACAGCACCAGCAACAACACCAGCTGTTGCCAGCCCTCCCCTCATACAAAAGAAGCCCACATTTGTTAGCCAACTTAGCGCCGTGGGACGCACCTTGGTCTACAAATCGCCCTCGCTAAATTTGAATCTGCAAAAGAAACAGGCGCAAACGCAGACGCCTACCAAGGCGTTAGTTGGCAGCGCAACAACAACAGCTACAGTTGTTGCTGCGACGACAGCAACAGTTGCTGTCACAAATGCTGCCCCCGCCACGGCGCCCAAGCCCCCATTGAAGCTGCGCAAAGCGCCGGCTGTGCCCACAGCCAAACCGAGGGAATCTGTCGTTGTCGGCGTGAATCGCACCAATTCTCTGAGCGCACAGAGCACACCGCCGCACAAGGACACGCGCCTGAGTCTGGGCAAGGTGGATTTCGAGCGAGCGGGTCTGCTCCCCACCACGCAGCCGCTTCCCAAGCCGCGCAAGATTGTCCAAATGCCGGTGGCCACGATGGAGGTGGATGTGCCGGCCACGAGCATCTTCAGGCGCTCCAAGACCACACTGGACAGTCCACTCTCAAGCCAGGGTGGTAGCTTTTTAGGCGGCAAAACGGTGGAGATCAAAAACAATCTAAAAAACGCCGCTGAGCGCCTCTTCTCGGAGATCATCATTAGCCAAAGCCAGAAGCAATCTCTGGCGGACACCACGATTATAACCAAGCACGAGCGTGCTATACAGCATCAGGCGCTGTTGGAGCAGGAGCTGGCGCTAGAGCGGCACAAGCGGCTGCAGGAGGAGAAACGGGAAAGGGAGCAGGATCGAGAACGGGAACGGGAACAGCAGACGCAGGTCATCCAAGCAGCGGGCAACTGCACTCGCATCAACATCAATGCAAGCAATCCCGGTCCCAAACCCATTAAGAGCTCTGTCAGTGCCGGCAATACACCGGAGAAGAAGCACGCCTTCCATGAGCTGCTCATCTCGGAGCTGGCGGCCATGCACAACAGATCCTGTTCGCTGGAGCAGCTGCCCACCAAGTCGCAGTTGCTGGCCACGCCCACGAAAACGGTGACGCGCCAACGCTACAATTCGATCGAGGATGCCGATATGGAGGATGTGGATGCGGATAATGTGGAGGACGCCGATGGCGATGAGGAGGATACACTGACCTATGCTATAAACAAATCTCTCAAGGACAATGGCAATTTGAATGGCAGCTCGACGCCACGCAAACGCTGCCCCTCGGGCTGCTCCTCAGACTCCTCGCCCTATGGCACGGAGCGGTCGCAGCGTATCCGAACCTCGGATTGGATTGAGGTGGGCGACAATGGCAAACAGGTGACGCTCACCAGCTGTCACATTAGTCTCGAGGACTCGGGCATGGAAGACGAGGAGCGACTGGATGACATGTCCTCCTCGGGCGTGGGCGATAGCTGGGACAGCGTCAAGGAGGCCGAGCGGGAGAACGAGAAACGTTGTCGCAACGTCAAACGGTGAGTCAGAATTTTGTATTTATATTGTGTGCTATAAAAATTGGTGGGTTCAAGTATACTTGAAATAATGGTTTATTTTTATTAATGGTTTAATTATCTTTTTTTATATGTACTTTACAAATATATATATGACGTGTGAAGGGGATGATTTGTATACAATTAAATGGTTGGTTTGGAATGCAATAATCGGATATGATTAAATCTGAGGCGAACATTTTTAATAAACTTATTTTAAACGTGTATGCAGTACCAATGATAAAAGCGAAATTTTTTAAAGCATTTTATCAATTCTAAAGAACTGCGAAACTTTTATATGTATGTCAAGGCTGCAAACTGGTTTTAAGCTGAACCGGTTTGCGCAACGGAAAATTTTAATTAAGTTTGGCCACAGAGGCTGCAATAATTAAAATTCTCTAGCAGTTATTCTCCCCTAAATACGTTTTTAAATTATCAGACTTTGTGTACGAAAGTTATTTAAAAAATAATAAGAAAACAACACGTTGATACACCACTCACTGCAACACTTTATATAAGCCAACCTATATTTGAAGTGCATATTACAAATTTTGTATGCAACCTGTGACTCACACAATAATTCTTATACTTATTTATAAATAATCTTAATGCTCAGGAAAAGAAGGCGGTTATCGAGCATTATCGAGTGAAACGAGTTTAAAGCAATATCCATTTTTATTATAAACAGTAAACATCATTTACTTAAGTTATCTGATATCAGATGATGCTACAGGATATATATTTTAAATAGGATCAGAAACGTGAATCATATACTGGGACTACTGTAAAGAACAAAACTTTTTTTTTTCCAAGATTTATCAAAATAAATTCAAACGCAAAAAACTTATTTATTATATTATTTTTTACATAGTTCGGTTTTATGTAAGCTAAAATCGTGACCAAATGGGAATTTCTAAATTTTTGTATTGAATCTATTTACGTGATCTTTAAAGGAACTCATGTGATGTCACACCAACAAATAAAATACCCAGAATTCCTTATTGTTGGTGTTTGTGTTTTTCTGTTTGAGGTTTGCCTGCATTTTCATTGATTAGTTTCTGGGAAAATGCTGTCAAATGCCATAGAAATTGCTGCTGACGGGATAAATGTAGTGGAATAATGAACACTACCCTCTATATATTCTTACCCTATTCTTGCCCTTTTTCTGTTTAAGGACACGTGCAGTTAAGCAGAGAGGCAAGTAATGCCCAATGTCATCGTCATTTTCCTTAATTAGTTGCGGCTGCTGACAGACTTATTGACAGACCCTTTTTTGCTAATCTCACCCCTCTTTCTCTTTGACCTTCCAGAGGGTCGTAAAAATGTTTTTACCACTTACATTATTAGCGGAACGTCAGAAAAAATCAATAAATGCTTGGTGCGATAAGATAAGACCTATAGCTATCCGACAGATACAAAAATGCAAATAACTGTTGGCCCATCTTTGTACCTGTTGTTGTCGTTGGGCCGCTTGGGTGGGATGGTGGGGGTGGTGCCTGCTTGCAAATCCGCAACATGTGTAATTTTATTTATGCGCTTACCGCAATTATTTCACCGAGTTTCACTGCGCTGCGCTGACACGCTTTACATGCCCTGGGCCACCACTTGAGATAGCTCGTATCTCACAGATGTATTTGTATCTGTGCGTGTATGTGTGTGTGTGTGTGTTGGCCCATTGTCTTTTGTGTTTGGCCGCGCTCATGCAAATTGCTGGCAACGTTTCGGTTCGGGTTCTCTTTTCAGACTTAGATGCGGTTTGAACAGCTTTGCCTGGTTTATTTATGCTTTTTTTCATGTGTTATTTTTTCTTCTTCTTTTATATTTGATAAATTATTGCTGACACCATTTCAAAGGTGTTGTTGTTGCCGTTGCTGCTGATGTTGTGGCACGTTGCATGTGTGCGCATTACGCTCGATTGCAGTTGCTGCAACTACAACAGCAACAGCAACTGCAACATCTTGCAATATTTACAATAAATGTCTTGCCAAGTTAGCGTCTACTTATGTCTCTTCTATATCTATGTATGTACACACATTCATTTATTTATATACATATTGTGTGGTTAATTTTTCATAAATGCTTATTTCAACAAATCAAAACTCGTTTGGAGCACTGTAAGATATTCAAAGCGTTGTTATTATAACTGCGCATATAACTCTGTAACTCTTTTTCTACTGCTCGAGGGCAGCTTTAGGTGTTAATTGAATCTAATATTGATTTTTAGCTGTTAACAAAGCCATGCTACGGCAAACATGCTCAAAAGTTTGACACTGAACTGTATAAGCTGGTATTAAAATAAGTTAGTTTATTTTTTTTGTTAATAGAAGTGTCTACTAACCTACTTTTAAAAGGCTTTTATTTCTGCATAGTTCCTTAACTTGTCAAGCATGTTTTAAAATATTGTAAAGTGAAATTATTTTTAATTTTTTAAATTTAATGTTTTTTCTTAATAAAACTCGCATTAATTTAAATATCTTTGTCTTATTGTCTGTCATACGGATAATATGCTTCTGATGTTTAATTAAGCATTTGTTTTTGGTAACACAATATCCGCTGATCCTATTGAATGTATCCGTAATGTAATGTAAACCTTAAACTTTTAATTTAAGACATATTCTTTATATTTTACAGTTAAAATGATCTTAGTCATATATATGTATATATATTACATAGTAATTCATAGCTTGTCTGCCATTTAATTTTTCTGAATTTAACAGTTTCAAATTTAATATTTAACCAAAAAGAACAAACTCTTAATAGTCAAGCAATTCCACCCACGTATCTTATCTATGTATTCTTTTAAGCCACAAATTTCACCTGGGCACATATTTATAATTATATATGTATATAATACCCATATGTATTTACAATTCCACCCTCGCGCTTAAAAGCGATGTGCATATTGTTGGACGTGTTTGCGGTGTGCTCCACGCTGATTATCGTGACTCACATTGTTTGGCATTTGCTGGAGATCACACACACATAACTACGATTCACACACATACATCTATAATATTCAATATAAATGCAAATACTACAATTCGTCTGATCGTTAAAACTCACATAAAAAGCTCGTCATATGGGGCTCTTGAAGCTTGTGAAACTCGCCCAAGCGTTGCGTCTCCCAGAGAGTCTAAGTGCCTCTCTTTCTTCTTCTCATTTTGTCTCCTTCCTGCTCTTTATATTGATTAGTCATACACTTTACGTGCCCCGCAATGTGCCAAATGTTAGTAGTTAGCTTTTTCCCAGACACACACGCACACAAGCACACACACATGCTGGCAATTATGCTACATTGAGTTTTTAGCATGTTCATAAAAATTGACATCTAGAGAAAGCTGCGAAAAATCTTTATAGAACTTGCCAATGAATCAGCTGATCAATTTGCACTCACACTCAAAGCGAACTGCGTCTATCTTATTACATTTTTCTATTATTTTTTATGAGTAATACAATTCTCGGTTTAAATAGAATTGATTTTTTGTAAATGCTAATGCAGTAAAAAACATGTCAGTAAACATATGCCGAATTAAGATTAAATGTTTAGATTCAGATTACTCGTATTTTATGTATGCGATCTTAAAGATCGTTATGTATTTGTAGGTATTGAAAATGGATCGTTATAGTTGATTATAGTTAACTTAACGGATGTGATTTGTCTGTGATTGATGTATTTGGAATTTAAAGCTTTACTTGATTATACATATTATTATCTTTTGATTTTCCCATTTTTTTACAAAGCTGTGAATTTGAGCTCAAGTCTTAACTAAACAAACATTTCGCATATATAATTTATATTATCTTTTAATATGATGCAAATTATTTAAGATATAAAATTTGATAGATAATGAAGTTTAATATGTTGTTTTGCATGTTTGAACTATTTTCCAAACGCACAATATCTTAACAGTTAAAAAATTGACTGTGACACGATCAGACAGTGGTTGAAGTTCTTAATTTTTCAATCTGTATTTTCATTAAATATTTGAATTATGTTTCAAATTATATAATTAAATATAATTTTCTTAAAAATAATATTGAACTAAATTGGTATTTGTAAGGTTTGCTCTAAACAAACTTTATAGCCATTTCACTTTTTTATCTTCTTAAATAAAATATGCCAATTGGTTGCCAACCGGGCGCTCTAATTGACTTGTTAATGAAACAAACTTAAAGATACGCCACAGCCGATCCGTGTACGCTTTTCTATGGCAGCCCATAACCCCAACCCGCAACTCTTAACCCACAATCCGCTCCCCGTTCAAAAACTAATTATCCGTCTGCACATAGCAAATCAATTTGTAAGTGTGTGGCCACAAAAAATACTTCATATACTTGTATGCCCATATGTATGTAAATGTATAGGAAGACTCTTGATGTGCTTCTTTTGTATCGCTTTCCGATGCAATTTCCTTGTGGCTTCCTCCACTACCCAAAAAACGAAAAGAGAAAAAACAACCAAAACTGATTAAACCATTAAAAATTCAAGCGCAAACTGTGTGCGCAGACTAACGAGCTTTTGATTAAATGATATGCTGCCCGAAGTATTTCTTTTTTTTAGGGGGTATTTAATACACATACGTATATATACGTATATATAAATATAAAGTTATAAAGTAATTTTCAATCTGAATGAATAAAAACCGAATATGCATGATGTATAAACCAGTTTCATATAGTTAAGGCGGGCAGTTAAAGTTATTTTTTGGAGAAAGGATGGTTTTCTACGATTGTGGTAAGTGTGAGAATTTTAGGAAACTGTTTATTGTAAAAATATTATTTGTCTATTAAGTTTTGTCGCTTTTATTTGTTATATCCAGTTTAGTTACAGAGTAATCAAAGACTTTTGGGTATAGTATCTTAAGCATTAACATTAAAATTTATGTACATTAAACTATTAGCTATATATTTATACTTTTTCGTTATCATTGAGTAAGGAACTGCTAAAGAAATGCATTTCTCTTATACAGCGTAGAGTATTTTCCATGCTTCCATGTGCACAGCTAAGTTTTCCTTATGGTAATTGGACTATGGCCACATTAGAGCAATTCTATCATTAGTTTTCACTCTGCATTTTCCCACTGCAAGCGTTTTTTTGGTGAGGAGAACGAGGGGAGGGAAAAGCACTGCACTAAGTGCAACTCGTGTCGGTCATTGGCATTTAAACTCGCAACTTCTTGAATTCATTTCATTTGGCAATTGATGTGCCCATTTGTTGTTGCTATAGCTGTTGTTCGGCTTTTCACTTGCCCATTAGAGAAAAACAAACGTGAAAATGCTCAATTCAATCATAAATTTTGTTCCCCCTCCTATTCTCTGCGATAACAATGCTGTAATTTGGCGCGCAGTTTTGTTTATCTAACTAACTCCAATGCAATCCGATGTCGACAATCGCGCCGTCCCGTCCCCTTTAATTGAAGTGTGCCTTTTGTGGCTTTCATTGCACTTTTACTTAGATACTTGTGTATCGTTATATAGAGTATGTATCTATGTGTTTGTGTGTATTTATGGAGATGTCTATGGCCGATCGATGCGGCACGTCAATGGGGCGATTAACAAACCGAATTCGTGCAAATAATTAAAGGGGCCTGCTGCCAGTTGTGCAGCATAAAATAAAATCAGTGGCAACCACTGTGCAACAGCTGGCAACGCTGTAATTACAACGACTCTCTGGCAGCCACGCATGCGCCGACAGTTTTATTGCTGTTGTTTGAGGATGTGGCACAGCAGCAACAACAACAACAGCAACAGCAATACCAACAAAAACAATAACACAATAAGGCATAATCCAATTTGCAAAGCAAATCCATAACCAAGCGACTGCCAGTGAGAGCAGCAATAACAACAAAAGCGACAACAACAGTCACAGTTTTCTATTTATTTATTGCAATTTGCCAGTTTCCTTTTTGTTTTGTTTATACCCTCTACCCCATAAAAATACAAATTTAATTGTAAGCTTTACTAAATATGTTTATAGAAGTTAGTATAATAATGTTTTAAAGCACCTTAGGCCAGTCTATAGGGTGACTTATAGTCGAGCAGTACCAATTGTTTCTAGTTTTATTACCTATACCTTTTATGCGTTTCTTTTTATTGGAATCGAGGTGGAAGGAAGCCGCTAATGCGCAATTTAAAATATGAAATGCCTGAATTTAAATCGCACAGCTTAAAAAAAACTCAACTGAGCTTCAACTCGACTCGAATCCATTGCTTGTGACGCTTAAATATATTATTATGCCAATAATATAATTTATCATATGTGCCTGTATAGCTATATGTATGTGTTTGGTCTCTGGAGGCTGTCGGACGCGTCGTTTCCTATGTTCGCGCAGTGGGTAAAATGCAAATTGTAAATTGCATCTTATAGATGCAGTTTTTCTTATGCCTGTGCATAAACGCAGTTATATGTATTACACACACACACAACTTGGCTAAGCAGTTGGCATCGTGGATTATAAAATAAATTCAAACAAAGCGAAAGCAATTGCAACACTCGCAACAGGCGGCAGCAACAACAACAAAAGCAACTGCAATGCGGTCACCCGACAGCCTGCTGTTATTTTTGTTGCCGCTGCTGTGGTTGTTGTTGCAACTTTATTTTAATTTAATTGCATAACTGAGCAACAGTTGTCCGTTGTCAAGAATTGCCAACCATTTCCGCACCGCTCACTAGCCTCAGCACCTAAGCACAAAACTGTGCAGCCTAAGTATATTCTTAGTACTTCATAATTTGCCCAATGAAAATTCTTTGTCACATCTGTAGGTGCTTTTTCCAAACGTCAAACTTGCATAGCTTCGTCAAAACAGACCCAATTTTCATGTTTGATTCTGCATATTTACATAATTAATTATAAAATATTTTGACTATTTTTTTGCTTTCTAAAAATCATGTTATTTGATTGAGGAAATTAGTATAAAAAACAACAGTAAAGAAGATTCTGAGGGGGTCAAATTTTTTGTCAAAAATCATGACAACAATTTGACACGTTAAGTTCTCCCATATTTTAAACACCCATAACTTTGTCAAAACTGAATTAATTTTTGTAATTATTTATCCTTTAAATTGATTCTGTATTTAAAATATCTGCATAATAAAGAGTAAAATATTTTGATTTTTTTTAAATAACATGTATTCCATATGGTTCTGTACGTTTTCGTGTTTTTCTTAAGTTAAAGTTTCCATTAAAAAAATGTAAACATGATAACACTCCTACAGACTTGGCAAACTTTTACTTTTCAACGGATAACTATAATTGAGAGGCAAACATGGGCGCCTCTCCATGATGGGGGTCTTTATAGTGCCAGCATAAGAAATATTTGCAAATTTACAAGAAATCAAGCAACCCCTTTATCGCCGTCCCCCAGCCCATGTCCCAGTTTGTTTGCTATAATTTGAGCTAAAAGTCTTAATTTACATGCTTTAAACATTTTCATCCATAAGTCGGTTTTTTCTCTCTGCATTTTCAGTTTCTTTTGATTTTGCTATTTGTTTCCATTGAAATGTGCTGTGCATGTGCAATTGCTAAGAGCGAGGGAAGCGAGGGTGTGTGGCGGGGGTTTGACTGGGGGACGGCCTAATAGACATTTGCAAATGATTATTAAAAACGAAACGAAAACTGTGTCGTAATCGCGTCGACAACGCGAAAGGCAACTCCAACTTCGACTTCCACTCCAACTCCAACTTCGACTTCGACTGCGACTCTCAATTTCCAAGCATAATTTTCTGGGAATTGCAACAGCAATAAACAGCAGCAAAAGCAACAACAACAACAATCGAAATATGCCTCTAGCCAAATGCAGTCGTAGTTCGTTTATTTGCTTCTCTCTGTTTACTCAGATATCATTTGCATATCGTGGTCTTTACATGGAAATTCTTAGATCATAACTGTAGCAATAATCATTTTCAAGCCCAAAAAACATTTTGCGCGGGTTTCCTTACGGTACTTCAAGCGGAAATACATCCCCCCCATACTCAAACAGCCCTGACCTCGTGTTTGATCAGCTAAAACAACAATTTTGAGCGCTTCCTTAGCAAACGTTGACAAACAACATAAACAAATAATGCTAAGGGTCGAAAATTTTGACAGCTGGTCAGTAGCTGGTTTTTCTATTTTTAACGTCATTTTATTCGTTTGTTTGTTTTTATTATCTTTTGGTTTTCTATGATTGATGAAGAGCTCAAAATAATTGCCGTGATATATATTTAACGCACGAAAAAATTGTTTTTTTTATTTTTATATATTTTTGACATCATTAAACTGGCTTCAAGGTGAGCGCTTAATAGAGATAAAAAAATAACATTCTTGCAGTACTGATGAGCTTGACCTTTAGAGAAGTCAAGCTTCTAGGCTTGAAAAATATATGCTACTTGTATCTAAATATGTTTATGATATATACATATGTATGTCTTTTTAAAATAGATTGTATAATATTATAGTAATTATATATGTAGATATAATGGAAGTATGTGAGATATGCTATGTTTTCCCATTCTTTTCTTTGGAGGCAAATCTGCGCTCTGCGTAGATTCGTTTTTTTTTTGTTGCAACATGAACCCAACATTTTCAATTTAACCAAACAATTTAAAACAGTTTGTTAAAGCCCTAGTCAAACAAACCATAAAAGAGCCACTCAATCATGCCACAAGGTTTGCAATCCGAAGATCTGTTGATTTCTTAAAATCCCACACTCCTCACCTGAACTTAGGATCAACTGTGACTGCGAATCATTATACAAAGCCATCAATTGTGGCTAATGAATCAGAATTGATTTTAATGATCAGCAGCATTCAAAATTTCAAACACTATTTGGCCGCAACGTGCAATTCTCAGTCGTAAATTCGCCCTCTGAAACCCCCTCATATACCATATGTGTGGGCTGACGGACTGCGTTGGGTCCATAGTGCGAGTGTATGTAGGTGTTTACATTTTTTTCTATCTTACCACAGAGACACAGGCATAGATTGAAGCCAAGTTTAGACTAATAACACAGAAATGTAAAATCACGCAAAGCAATCATAAATTATGAACACTACGAAAGGCTGTGGAACTGTGCGAGCGAAGCCAAGTTCCAACTTTAAGACGTTTGCCAGTGCCTGTGCCTGTGCCTCATGTGGCTGTCAGTCAGTCAGTCAATTGTTGTGGTTGTTGTTGCGGTGTTGTAATTATGATGAGTGCCACTCGCTGCCAAAGATACACACGCCAGATTCGGTTGCCGGGAGTGTGAGAACCGTTAAAGTATGGCAAAGCGACTCTAACTGAACAACTGTCCGACTGACAGACTGTTTGACTGTATGTCTGGCTGACAAGTGCTAGGCCTCTGTCTCTCTAGTTTCAGGTACCAAATAGTTTTAGATGATGCGACAGAAATGCAGGTTGAACGCGCCGAAAAGCCCCAAGACAACAGGCAACAATAGAGAGAGAAATATTTATTTAACTTTTGGCAACGATTATATACCCTTCCAATGCATAGCAGATGTACAATATATTACTTTACTCGATATTTATTCGATCCCAGAAACAGCAGTTATATTCAAAAATGGTTAAATAAAATGTATTTCAATCAGTTTTGGTCTGATTGTTTCAAAAAAGGCTTTATAGCAGATCTTTAATTTTGCTTATATCTATCTCGCAATTAGAGGGTGCTTATTATTTATTGGATAAATTTGGTTTAGACATTTGTAAAACAAATTAGGGTTTGCTTAAAAAAAACAAATTTTTAAATCAATATGAAGATTTTATATATATGTATTTACAAGATATGTATATGGAAAATTTGTGATTTAAAAATACCCAACTTGTTGGGTAATTTCGAGTGATTTTTACAGCTTGACGAAATATGATTTTCTGAGTGCTTTACACATTTCGTGACAAAATTGTAATTCCCTTACCTGGTGAATGAAAATTCAACCCGAAATAAGTAGCACAAAGTGCGCGCAATACCCAACACTAAAGTCTGGTTACGGTTATGGGTTATGTCGTCTAAATTCAGGCAGTCAGACATTCTGTCAGTCAGTCAGTCAGTCTCTCGTCCGTCGTTCTGTGTGAATTGTAAGTAAGCGTCGAGTCCCTCATAATCATCATAATTGCTAAGCATCTGACACTTTACTGTAACCGATTGTAACTTCAAGTTGGAGCTACCAGCTAGCAGCTGAGAGAGCTGATCTGTTTTATGGGCTGAGAATTGTGTGTGAGCCACCACAGCACACTCACTCACACACACACAATTACTACATTTTCAGATTCTTCAAGTTTTCAACGCATAACGGTACTTTGCTCTTTGTTTGGGGATGGGTCTGTTCTATGCAGCTTTTTCCAGCTGTATAAATATTTAGCTTTGTATTAGCTATGGGTCAAGTGTAAAACCGCTGCAACTTTCTATACGAGTTTCTAACGTTTTTGAAACTGAGCTATTTTTTTTAACTTGCATTTTTGTTATTTTTTCAAGAATTATCTGGTCATAGCTTTGATTTACTACAATTTTTAATTGATTTTACTAAAAAGTTTTTGGGTCAAAATAAGTACTCAGTATATTAGAAATATTTTAAATACTTATGGCCATATATTTTACAAATAAAAATTTAAAACATTATTATTATTATTATTATTTTTCCTTTTAAAATTTAAATTTTGGATGTTTTCAAGTACTTGTTTTTTTTCTTCTCTAAGTGTACCCAATCATTTCTTAGTTGTAAGAAAGCCTTGCAAATTTTCTAACCGAGATGTAAATTTTAATTATGCATATTCATTTCCATTTTGTATTTTATTATACTTTCTTTCGATTGTTCTTTTGGTACTCAAATTTATTCCTTTGTTTTTTTAAGAGTTATTACAGACAGTTTGATGCTTGTTTAACTATTCATGGCTTCTATCTGTTTTCGTTGTCTGTTAAACATTCATCGATTCGTTTCCCATTCTCACAAAATGAAAACAAACGCACTTTAAATTGAAGTGGACAAGCGTATAATTAATTTTTTTTTGTTTTTATTTTTGTGGCATATAACTTGCCATTTTCTATTATAATGTTGGCATTAGTTAATTAAGCGACTTTTCAGCTGAACTGTGCTAATTTTATGCAAACTCATCGACGTGAGAAAAACCTAAAACCAAAATAAAAACTGTGAATTGTTAAAACTGAAAGCAAAAAGCAGCTACAGATGCGGAAAAATTGCCAACTACTTGAGCGGGTCCAGCAACTGGTGACTACTGGCTGCCGAGTGGGGCGACCTGGAAGTGGATGTGGATCTGGACGCACATGCGCGTAGGCCGCCCGTCTGTCTAACTGGCCGACTAGCTGGCTGACTGGCTTATATAAACCCACATGACGATACAATTTGTGCTTTTATTTATTTATTTATTTTTTTTGGTACAGTTTTGTCTGTGTTTTGTTTGTTGTTGAGCTGTTGCGTTAATTTATAACATTATCCGTGGCTGCCCAAAAAATAAAAAAAATTTAGCAAAAAGAAAATTGTAAGAAAACTGAAGTCGCTTACGAAATGTGCAGACTTGTGACGAGCAGAGTAGCAGCAGCACCAGCACCAGCACCACTTGGCTCACTTGGCCCATTGGTTTCGCTGTGGTCGCAGCTACCGGAAGCAATTCGCCACTTAATGCACTTGAGAGCCAAGTTTCGCGCTACAAATTTAAATTTCAAATTTTTGAATTTTTAAATTTTGTTTTCGTTCAGGTTAGATTCCGGCTTGTGTACAGCTGAACTACTCCAGTTGCTAGCCGGTTTGAATTTTGTTGTTTCTTTTTGAGACTCTGCAAATTCCTGGCTGCTGCGAGTTCAAATCATAATTTACAAAATCAACTCAAAGTCTTATAATGTTTTGTATCTTGGCGCACTTGTTTCACCTTTTGTTTCTTTTTTTCTTGAATTTTTTTATATTTAAACTCAAGTGCTTTTGGCGCAATTGAACTTTATGAGTTTGTTGTGTATTGCCCCAAAATAGCAGCAGTTATGGCTGCTGCTGATTTGTATCTTATGGATACAAAACGAAACTATGCAGTCAAGTGCGCGCATTGCTCAAGTTTCCTGCTCCTATCGGCCACACTGACTGGCCAAGTGGTTTGACTTTTGTGTAGTACTTGTTGCTGTGTTTGTTGCGGCATTTCACTTGCTCGCCGTCTGGCTTAGAAATCGCTCGTTATTAGCCAAATATGTACAAAGCGCTGGCGAAGTACAAACGATGATTTAAGCACTTCACATTTGGTAATATGCCTGAAGAAACATAAACTGCCAGTCTTTCGTCATTTCAACATGAAATTGAAAGAACTGTGATTAAGATGTATATACTGCACATAAATGATATTTGAATTGAATTAGGAGTTGCTTTATGGGGGCAAAAAAATATGTCCTTTAGAGCTCCATTGCTACGCATATACGATTGATGTATTTGTATGCTATAGATTGTGTTTTTTTATTATTAACTTAAGATATTAAAATACAATAATATACATTTTAAATAGTTCGAATTTGCGACGTAAAAATAATTTTTTACTTATACACTTTTTGCATGTTTTCTATTTATTTATATGATTCTGAATTTTGCATCATTAATTGCATTGCTCTGATAGACATGCAAATGTTCTAAACTTGGTAACATAATCCGTTTTTATTTTTAAATATACAATAATTCTTAAATACTGTGGAAAAATTTTGTGTATAAACAATTATTTGATGATAATACATCTTTTTGTATTAAGGAAAACTTATGATACAACCACCGTTTATTTGATATAACAGCAACATGCTAAACAATATAGGTATTAGCTCGCATTATGGAACTAAAGTTGAATAACTGGACACAACAATAGCTGGAATTTTCGCATTCAACATCTGTTTCTTAGCTTTTTGAATTTTTAAAATATTTTCTATATATATTTTTACTTTTAACTTTGGTTTTGTTTTTTTTTCTTTCTTTTTTTAAACACGCATAATACGTACGTAAAAAATCCACCAAGCATATTTGATATATTACCAGACGACTTTCGCTTTTGTCTAGTCAAAAAGCAGGCAACGTAAGGCAGTTTCTAGCTCAAAAACCAACCATCGACCATCGTTAAAAGCCAGCGATGTCAAGCTGCATAAATTAGGTAAACACACCTCTCCCCTCCTATTGTTAGACCTTGCTGCTATTCGCAAAGGTGTTGACCACATTTCTCGATGCTTGGACTGTTTGTATTTTTATTTTTTTTGGTTGGTTCTACTAATCAGAAAACCGAAATCAAATTTCGCTTTTCGTTCGGACTCGAAAGAGAAACCCGAAACGAATCGTATGGAACGCAATTCACCGGACTAAACAAAATTTGTTCGTATTTGGGTAACCAAACCAAACCGAAGCGACTATGTGAAATCATCCAAGAGCTAACTGCTGCTTCTTCCTCTATTTCTTTATCTTCTTCTGTTGCTTCTCTTTCTTCTTCTTTTTAACTTATTTGCATATGATTACTGACTTATTTATTTAGAAAATTTCACAAATGAGCGAACCAGCTTAGAAACCAACTCTTCGAAACTAGCCCAAAAATTAGCCCAGAAACGTAGGGTATATCCCAAGTAGTTCGTTTTATTGACTCCCATTGAAATGAAAGCGAATGTGATACGAACAGTTCGTAGAAAGGTGGGGGCGTTGTACGTGAGAGGCTCTGCATATAAATTCACTGATAGCATTTCATTTATGGCTATGAAAGCGCATTTTATTTCAGTCAACACACATTAACTGAGCTTGACCCTCTTTCTGCACAGCTCGTTAAATGTTTTTGTTATTGTTTGTTGTTAATTTATACCCTTCAAGTGGGGCATTTTTATGTTGTCACGAAATGTGTAATGCTTTGAAGTAGGCATCAGAGAAGCCATGAATAATATATATTTTTTGATCCGAAACAATTGCCGAGTTAATGCGAAAACGTAGAGTAGATTTTTTGTGCGTAGCAAGCAGAGTCGGATGGATCGGGCCACTTTATTTTATAGATATGACAGCTATCAGTAGAAAAAAAATTTTGTACGCATGTTTTGCATGAGAAACTGTTTTGTTTTCCAAGAAAAGAATAAAAATTATTTTACTTCACTTTCAATCAAGATATTTTGATAAACATCTCTTGACATATAAGCAAAATAGATTTTATATCGGGATACTCTATCAAATAGTTTTTAAATTTAAAATAAATTTGTTTTTCAAGATATTTTGATTTAACGTTTTAGCCATTTAGCTCTAAACATATATTTAAAATCTTATCAATATATCAATAATATTTTATATAAAACGATATACTATTATTTTATTATATATTTTACCTAGGTTTTTTTGGCTTAAAGTTTATTTTGCGTATAACAATATCATTTTTGGGCACATTAAAGATATATATGTTGCATATATGACATAGATTATAGTGCCAGAGTATTTGACATTCGGCATTTTAAAGTAAATATTATTATTGTTTTTTTTTTCTTTCTTATTTGTATTGTTTTTTTTTACCATTTAACGCACTCGTCATTTGGCTTTTGTTGTGTGCAAGGTTTTACCCAAATTATGTGGCAGCAATTTTAAGGCGACTTCTCAGTTAATTAGCGCTTTAGCTGCGATCTCTAAGAATACAATAGTTAAATTATGGGCCATTACAGTGCACCTCCCTTCTATGCAACTGACATTGAAAGCATTTTCAGCTTTTGTGGGATTTATTATACCCTCTACTAACGCAGCGAGTTTTTGATCAAGTTTAATCTTAAAGCTTTTGTATTTTAAAATTTATGTTTTATAGGTTATATTCTTAGTCGGTCTTTTAATATCCATTCTGACCTTATTTACAAAGTGAACTAGGTAGTACGATATATTAATTAAATGCGGTGTAGATGCAAATGGAGATAGCATATTCATTGTTTAATTTCTTTTTATAATATTTTCCAAATTTTACGGTGATTGTGAGTAGGTTATATAAATTATGTTTAATTCCCATCTACTGTGACCCTATTAACACTGTGAACTTGATTTAGCTTAAACCTTTCATTTGTTCTCAAACAAATCTCAGACAATGCGTTGGGTTATTTACAATAAACTGCGGCCCCATCTGATTTTTTGACCAAAAAAAGCTAAGACCTTTATTGAACCAACTTCTTAAACGTATTTTTTTATTTCATTTCTGGGTCAACTATTGATATTATGATCACGTAGTTTGATTTTGCGAGAAATCGCCTCGAGCCGAGTCGAGTTGCCAGCGGCTGAAAAAAGCGTTTCAAGATTTATGACAACGTTGTCAGCCAGCAAAATGGCGACGTTGTTGTTGCTGCTGCTGTTGTTATTGTCTTTGTTGCATTCTTTTGAGTCGCAACGCATCCCGTTTGTGCTCCCATTTGCCACCTGCGCGATTGCCTGCACTATTTTCGGTAGTGCGCCGCTGTGGTGCAGACACTCGCTGTGCCACTGGCGGTGCGTGCTGCGCTTTTCCGAGATTATTTTTAAATTGCGACAAACGACGGCAACGACAACTCGCTCCCAATTCGTTTTGGTTCTCGCACACGGGGCAAGGGTAATGCTCGAGTATGTTTTTTTTCTGCTTCAGCCTGTTTTGTCGACGCTGTCGGGGAGCTAAACAAATTTGATGGCATCCACCTCCTCGTCATCATCAACATCATCATCATCGTCGTGTTAAACAATTCTTTTTCTGAATGAGCAGCGCGTTGTGCCCGAATTTTTCTCGCCCCAGTGTCGTTGCATGTGTTGTGAGTTTTTACCCTTTGGCTCATTGAGCAGATCGGGAGACGGAGGCAAATATGATGTACTACATAGAGAAAAAACGTGTTATTTTGTTATTATCTCTATAAATAGCATTAGTAGCGGCTGTCGACAGTCGCCACAGGGTGGTTCACCCATAAAACTACAGTTGTAGATCAGCCCAACTACACTCGGAGAAAATACAACAAGTATCTAAAAATAAAATATTAATCTTAATGTATTTATGGGGTTGATGTTTGTAAGTATAATGTTCGACTAGCCTTATTTCTTTCTCTTATTGATTGTTTTCTACCCAAATGATTTTACATCCCCATTAAATCGAATTTCCCCGACCCTTCCCAAAATCATTCAAACATTTAATTTAGTTTGAGATACTTTTGTATCTGCATTTCCTTTGCTCTGGGAGACTCACCCTGTTTGTTATTTTATTTTTATTAAATCAATACACGCATTTCTTATATATTTTTATCTTTGTCTTGGATTTTTCTAATTTTCTCAGCTCTTTCAGCTGTGCTGCTCAGATACATTCACATATCTACACAAATGTATATATATATATATATTTTTTTTTTATATACGTGCATCTGATAGATAGAAATGTGCGCCTTTTGTATCTCTTCCGCTCAGCGCGAGAGAATGACTCGGAGATATTCGACGTGGCAAAAAGTCGCCAACGTTTGACTGTTAGTAGCACGCGAATTTCTCAGCGCTATCAAAGCGAGCCAACCAAATTCACAGTCAAAATACCAAAAAGCGGAATTACAATAAAAAAATCAAATTATATGTTTATAATTCCCATATTGTTTGTACAAATTATAATTAGTGAGTACGCGTCAAAAAAGCCACAGAGCCCGAAGCAATCAAAATATTTACGCAGATTTTGTAGTAGTTGTTGTTATTGCTATGTTGTGTGTGTGTGTGTGTACGTTCTAAAAACAAAACGAGGCTGCATAACAATTAAAAATAATTGTGTTGTATATAAAGAATAAAAAGAAAATCGGAAAAAATCATAAAAATGTTGCTGTGCCTTACAATGCGGCTAAAGAACTGAGCCAAAACATTCTGTGCGAGTTCGAGCTCCGAATAGAGATCTTTATAGCCGTCGTTTAGTTTTCGAATGTGTTTTTCCTGCTTAATTAATAACAAAACAATTATTAAACAACATTCAAAGCTGTGTCTTCTTACATATATATGTACATATATGCGGTTATTTTAGAATGTGCCTATACCTAATGAAATGTCTATATATATAAATATATATCATATATATAGTCAAAGTTATTTGTGTTGACCTTAAGCGTTGTACTGCCTGCACGTGGAAAATCATACATACGTACATTTATGTTTCGAGTATTTGTGAATGCGCTTTATGGCTTTGCTTAAACCCGCATGTATAACAACCCAAGTGTTATGAGAGTGACTAAAATGCTGAAGATCATAAAACTCATATCATACAAGTGTAAAGTGTAAATTGAAATAGAAAGACTTAATAGGTTCTTGGCATAATATTTGTTAGTTGGTGAGAAAGCTGTTTTTTCTAGACGTGTTTCTCATACTTTCTTCTTTTTATCTATTAGATTTATCTCTGCACATTACAATAAAATTAAGAAGTATATAATTTCTAGCGGCTCTCAATATAACGTAAGCATTTCTTACAAATTATTAAGAATAAGAGAAATTGTATTTGGTGATCATAATATAGGCTTTAAATTGTTAAAGAAACTCTAGTTCCGATTAATATCATACTACACTAAATTAAAAAAGTTTAATAAATCTTAGAGTACATAGGGACATAGTATTTATTGGAAAATATTAAGTTTCCTCTTTTGATTTTTGTTTTTTGAGATGTGTTATAAACTTGTTTATTCATGATGTAATATATATAAATATATAATAAATACAAGTTTGTGCACTTGCTAAAGCTCTATTTGTGTATTAAAATAAGCTGCTTTGTCATATTCGTATATTTTAGAGCTTAATACTCGTGTTTGTTTACCCCTTTGGCACGCCCACACAAAGTTAGCTACAATCACACAGTTCAGTTCAGATACATGCAATCAAGTCGCTGCCAGTCTATTCCAGTTGACTTTTGTATAAGCCATTTTTAAATACTTGAGCTAATTAATTAATATATTTAAAAATGTCGCGCGTAGGTCGAGACCGCAAAAAGGCGTCACCGATGCCATATAAGCGACAGCAAACAGGTGATATCAAGACAGAAATCTTCATTTAGAAACCGCCAATAGCCATATAGAGTGGTCAACTGATCAGTAATACAGATAAATCAATATTTTATACCAGTTTATATAGTATATGTCTCGTAGGACCCCGTTCAGTCATTAGGTATTTTGGGGCTAATGAACTTGCCAAATAAATGTGAAGCAATCAGCCAGTTGGACAATATATAAATTACGACAACAGCAACAACAGCAAATATAACTACAACAATATGCAAATTATGCTTTTATAGTGAGTGTATTTAAGATATGTTTTTAAATTTCCAATTTTGTTGGCTTAATTAATAACTGTGTACTGGCGCCTTGCATGTTGTTGGCCTTTTTAAATATTTTGGTTATGAGCAAATGCAAATGTATCTGAAAAATGTGCTTTTACCATAATTACCCCTGCACTTTGCCTATGGTTCGGTCAGGTGAAATTTCAGGTGCTCGCTGTGCAAACGGCGCCAGTCAGCGCTGCCAAATTAACTGCATATTGTTTACAGCTCATACCGAGCGCTACACAGCAGGTTTTTCTTAATACTTTTTTTTTTGCTAATCAAGCAGAGTAGGGCAGGAATACCACACACAGTAAAATGTATATGCACTCGTTAAATTTTACATATGCACATACATATCTTTAACAATTAGCTGACTTACATATGCACATACATATCTTTAACAATTAGCTGACAAGTTGGCGCTGCAGGAAGATCGCAAGTTGTGTATAGAAATGGGAAAAATAATTAGAGTTTTTCAGTTTCATTTTATTGTTAGGATCTTCGTAAATGTTTATTCATGCATGTACTGATTTTTTTGCATTTGACTTGCGTGTTTATCTTGTTCAGCTATATATTACGTATTTAACCATTTTATGCGATATAGATAAACGTTAATTTGAATGCTATTTTAATGGCTATTAAATTTTTCACATTTCATAAATCTGTCAAAACATAAAGCACAATCATTTAATTTTATCGGTTATGTAAGCGATTTTTTGTGTGATAACTAATGGAGAGAAATTTTACTAAGCTCAACTGTGAACACATTTTTAATAAGTATAAAAATGCAAAATTAATTTCATTGATTAGAAACTTCAAGAATAATTATAAGACTTGTTGTGATTGTAATTGATGTAATTAATTAACAATTTTATATTTTATTGTCTGTATGGAACAGAGCTTAAACCATATTACTAAAAATGATCGATAGTTTATGTTATATTTATAGCTCTGTTGTTTATTTTTTATAGTGATCGCGGAGCATCGCTGAAAGAAATTTAAACATTTTACACACTTGACTATCAAACTGCTTGTGTTTTTCACTCATTTGTTTTATTTATTTATTTATTTTTTTTACGTTTAAGAAAACGTTGTCTTTTGGATGTGTTTATTGTTTATTGTTTTTACCTTTTAAATGCTTTGAACGTGCTAAATATGTATTTTGCACTTAATGTTTTTTATATTTTGGTGATTATTATTCAAGTTAATGACGAAGAGTTGCAAAAAAATGTCTGAGATTGTTGTTTTTGCTGTTGTTGGATAGCAATGTCCGCTTTTGGCAGCAGTATATATATTATATATATATATATACTTTCCAAGCATAAAATATAAGAGTATCTATGAGTAAGCTATCAACATAAATAAATAAATGGCTTGGCAATTGCTAAGGCACGCAGCTTGGAGCTCTTAACTTATTATTGCTTCCTGTATTGCAGAATTCTTTTTTAACATTGTAAAATCTTGCTTATGTTGTTGTTGTTATTGGCTGTGGCGTATTTGAGGTGAAATCGGGCATTCAACTGGCCAAGAAACTGCTTGCTGTTGAGATACAAAAGTATCTTTCGCAAATAGTGAGATACACTGCCGCTCTTGCTGTTTTCTACTCAAACAAATTAGCCATTGGCAAAACGTAGCTGCTAACTGATTACATACACACACAAAGCGAGCGCAGCCAAGTCAAGCAATTAGCCAAGTTAAATACATAATGCATTTGTCTGGACTACCGTCCGGCTGTCACTGTCTACGTCTTAACTGAAATGCAGCCAAGCGTTCAGTTACTCAGCCATTGCGACCGCAGTAAATGTATCTTAAGCCACGCCGTGACCGATAAATCTGCAAAAGTGCTAGCAAAAAAGAAGAAAAAATGATTGCTGCGTGGATCTGCAATGAGTAATATTGGCTGAACTTTAAGTACAGCATTTGGCAGCGCCAATTTGCAGCTGATCTATGCAAGTTTAGGCTGCGATTATCGTTAAACGGTAGATAGCTCGCTGCCATATTATCTGCTTAAGAGTTTAATCGCCGCTAAACGCTACAAACAATTTCCATTTTACCATTTGCCCAGCAATTGGGTCAGCAGCGAGTTGCGACTTGCATGGCAACAATAAAAAATCTATCAAGCCGCACGCTGCTCGCATTGTCAAATGGTTCTCAAGAGCGTCTAGTGGCTACACATACGTTCAGATACATTTTTGTGGCCTTTGATGCAACTTGTTTTTGGACTCGTTTGTTGGCATTCTGTTGCCAATGCAACAACTATCGACTATCGAGAGTATAGCCAAGCTGGCATTCTGCAATGATATATGGATTTAAAGTCAACGCTGTGCTATAATAATAATTATAATGTTTAAAATATTGTGAACACAGTGCCGAACTTAAGAGCTGTTATGACAGCATTTATTGTCTGGCCAAAAAAATAACAAACCCATCTAAAGCTTGGAGCCATCGAATTAGGAGTTTGGCACGACTGAAAGTTGTTCTCTTGTGTTGGCAGTTTCTGGCTTGAAAATAGCTAATAAATTATTCAGTGGTATATTGAACGACATTTGTATCTCTATCATATTCATCAAAATCACTCTAAAAAGTTAGCTTAAATACAATCATATTCAACTCTGATCAACCTTAATGGCCACATTTTTTCTAAAGCTCCACCACACATTCTTATGTATAATTTTACATGGTTAAGTTTTCATTAATTTCTTGCCCAATTATATGTGACTTCGAGCTCAGCTAACATATTGTGTTACCCATGACACCGTCTAAAAATCAAGCCAAATGTATCTTATTGGCCGCACTGGTTCCAGATCAGTTAGCTGTGCCAGTGGCAGGTTTACTTCAGCAATAGCTGCTGGCCTTGGTTACTGGTTTCTAAGCCGAGTTGACTGTCTCGTTGCCTGGCCCGAATCACTTGAGCCTATATCTATATATAACAGACTGTGCTTGTGTTTGTTGTTTGTGGCTAATAGCAGAGATTGAAATGTCATTGTTGTCAGCTTATCGTTTGAATAAATGCTCCGGCAAAAGATCAGCCACAGCTAAAGATACAGCTACAGCTACAGTTAAAGCTAAAGCTCAAATTCAAATGCGCTGCTTGGTCGCAAATTTCACAATTTTTTGCTAACACTTCAAATTGTTTCGTTGCTAAGTTTTTTATACCCTGCACCCATTGTATAATGAGAGTATGCGATCGTATGTAATAGCCAAAAGCAAATATTTTCGAGACCATCAAATTAAATATAGTCTACATCAGTTTACAATATATTGGTCAAGAAAGGAGCTTTTGAACAGATTTTCATGTTTTCGAAAAACCCTCGAATAAATTTTGTGGGAACTACCATATAGAATTGTCGTAAATAGAAGCAATGGGTCAAAATTAACTAATCTGCAAGGGTTTCAAATCTTCGGCACCTCGAGCCATTCTTTTGTTACTTCAGCTATCTTTCAGCTATCGAAAATTGACACCGATAAGACGATAAATACAAAATTGTTCATAGATTGAGTTTTTTAATCTAATGTATAATTAATCACAAGAAAATATACAGTTTGCGCTTGCTTTTTGTTTTTATGTGTATATATATACAATAGCAAGAGCTGGTAGCAGGATATCACTTAGTCGGTCAATTCCGACTCTAACAATGTTCGTTTTTTGTTACTGTTATTTTTGTTACTGCTGTTAAATGTGTTTATTTAATTTTTTTGAAAACTACCTCAAAGTACTCCATTTCTCAATTTCTCACATACTCTCGCTCGGACGCTCTCTCACTCTCCAAAACAACAAAAAATGTTTATCGTTATCTTTTCTATTGCACCCTGCCAATCCACAGCTAATGTCTTAAGTCGCTTCAAACGCAAGCCAACAACTGCTGAACGTATGTCCGAAGATCTGGACGAGCTGTTCCTGTCGCCGATACCGGCCCCCACGCCCCTCGAGCTGCAGCAGTGCATTCTGTTTGGCTTCCGCCGGCGCCTCCATCCCGCCCAGATACTCGACGAGTGCCGCACCGCGTTTGGCCCGTTTGCGCCGAGTGCGCAGTATGTGGCCCGTTGGTATCAGAGATTTCAAGATGGCCTCTTTACCATTGACGATCATGACGACGAGGAGCAGTGGTGTGCGGGCGGTGGTGCGGGGTATGGCCAAACGCCCACCACATGCAGTGACTACGATGACAATGAAAGCGACAGCGACAGCGACAACGACCATGGCCTATTGCCGCTGGTGTTGCCTGATTCGCTGGGGCATGTGCATAGCGATAAGGATAGTTTTACCGATGATGAGGAGTATCATAATAATGATGAAGATAATGATAATATTGATGATGATGATGACGATGATGGTCACGTGATTAGTTATTGGCACGGCTATGGCTATTTGGGTGGCAAGCGCAGGTAGGCCGGGGATTAAATGCACTAAGTTTAAGTTTTATAAGCCCCTCTTTTAAAAATTGATTTTAACTAATTTCGATTTCTTCTTCTTGTTTATACCGACAGCGGAATGTCGATAAGCGGCCTGCCGCCGTTGCCAAAATCTCTCAGCGGTTTCAACAAGTTGCTCGGTTCCGATTCGGGTCTATTGAGCGATGTGGAGGCACAGCAGGAGCTAAATAACAATAACAACAACAACAGGGAGAATGAAAGCGGCAACAAATTAGCAAGCCAAATAGTTAGTGATAACAACAAAAGCAATAACAACAACAGCAGCAACAACTTGAGCAGCGATAAGCAGGCATCTAAAGACAGCAGCCAAGATAATGCAAACGATAAATCAGCCAAGACTACAGCGGAGTCTGCAGCAGCAACGGCAATAGCAACAACAACGACAACGGCAACGGTGACTGCCAGTGCAAATGAAAATGAAAAAACAATAACAGCAACAACAACATCAGCGACAACAACAGCCACGACAACAACAACAACGCCAAGCTCACCTGCAAAAATCAATGTAACAGGCAGCACTTTGGACGCGCAGATAGCGACGCTGCGAAAGGAAATGGTAAGTAGATTCGATTGCCCAGCAGCCACTTGGCCATATCTCCATGAAATTTACTCTATATTTTGAGATGAGTAAACATGCACAAGACATGCGACTTGTATTAATTGCTATGATTTGAGCAAATTCCATAATCAAATAACGAGAAATTAGATTATTTATTTGTTTCATAGTCACAGGGCTTAGATCTTACTTATGAATTGAAGTTTACCATTAATATTATTTTCTTTCGCTTATCATTATAGCTTTGCGGTTCCTTTAGTTATATTATATTCTGATCATACGATATAAACGATATGTATCTCGTATAGTTTGCAAACAGACAGAGATTGCTATATCGCCTCATCTGTTTAAGCTGATGACTATATATATTCAGCTGCTACTATTTTTAAAAAGTTCACAGTAGAGTATTTGTAGCTCGACTAGCTGAAAAGTGATTTATTACTCCTCTGCTTTTGATCACATTTTTGTTTTTGGGCCTAGCCACACTTTTTTCGTGGCTCATCATTTACATATGAAATGAAGCTAAGCTAAATTCTGTTAGCTGTCCGTGTACAATCAAAGTGAAAATGGTTGAATGGAACGGAAATGATTTCGAGCTGCGCATTTGATTTGATATATGTATTTGTATGTGCGCCGGCCTGTCAGCACTTGAATTCCAAAAAGCAATTTCTGATTTCACTGTTTGAAAATTCTTCGGATTTCGGTTGCACATTATTCACATGGAAGCGAGTGTGAGTGCAAGTCTGAGTACTCGTATCTTTTTGTTAGTTCATTTTTCATATTTTTGACTTTTAACAAAAAGGAAAAAAATTGCATTTTGGGCGCAGCTTTCTATGACTTTGACTGCGACTTGACTGATGATGTATATAGAGGTAATGTTGAGCTTATATATAGTTTGGTTATTCTTTTTGCACGTGATCAGCTTGACTGCAGCTGCTGGGGCAACTTCTATATGTATAACAGGGAAAAGAAAGTATATACCATGTCGCGACAACTTTCGGTTTTAATTTTATATATATCTTTTTTTTTTTGGTGGCAGAGTTCATGAATATTTCAGGGCATTAAATAAGCTCACCCGAGTCTAAACTTTAAACTTTGACATTGTCGCGCATCGACTAAGCTGTTATAAATGGCCAAAAGCATGCAAATGGCCAGCGAGTTGGGTCAACAAAGCGGCAAAAGAAATGCAAATGCAGCTTTAATTCATTAAGTCAAATTGGCAAAGCAATTATCTTACCAATTCAAATACAGCAGACAGAGTGAGAGAAAGAGAGAATGAAAGAGGGTGCTGCCCCAAAGCCATGGGGCGGCCTTTGGCTTTAAAGTTTTTTTTATATCTTTTTTGTTGTTTGAGAGAGGTTACAGGGAGCGGGGACATTTAGCCGCGCTGTCAAACACTTTGTCAAAGTTAAAAGCGCAGGCGCAACGCTTATTTTGGCGTTAGGCTCTTCAAATAATGTATTCATTTGACATCATGTCTTGGGGCATCATCAGCGAAGACATCGGCAGTGAGGGGCATGGTAAAACGAGGGGCGGTCTTCAGTCTGTTGTGCAAATGTCGCTTTAAGTCACTTTTATAATTGCGATGCATCAGCAACAACATCAAATGCGAATTCAAGCGAATAGAAATATAAGTTAACAAGGACACACCCAGATACTCTCTAGATAGTTCGGATATCTAAAAAATATGCATAAATAAGGTTTTCGGTTTAATCTTAAAAAATAATTTACGTTTATTGGTAACATGATTTGGGATTTGGATTTGCATAAGATATTTTTTATGCTTTTAATGTATATGAGTTTAAAAGATGCTATTCAACAATGAAATTATCAATAATTCCAGAGTAAATAAATATAATTATTTAATAATAAATATTACCAGCGAAAAAGATTGTTACTTGAAATTCTAACAATGCAATTTATCTTTGATTTATAAGAAATAAAAATTTTCCATAGTAAAACAATAATATTTTAAGCACTTAAGTGCCTTCTAAAGTAAATGCAACTTTAACAATCCAAGCAATACTTTATTTTACAAAACACAACAATTTCAAAATAGGTTACAAATAAATGAAAAACAAATGAAATATGAAGTTTCATAAATGTCGTGCCTTTTTAGATATGTTCCTGTTACGTAATTTTGAAAAATACCTTAAAAGCCAATAACGCTTTTGGCTTGTTTAAAAAAATTTTATGTTTGATATATTAGTTGACTATCAAATAACAGATAAGTTGTGATTTTAATGGCTGCTATATGGATACATATATATTAATTAGCTCTTGACAGCTTGGGGAATTTGTATCTGTATCTGAAAACTCAACTAACATCCGTCTGCGATGCGGATTCGAATGTTTTGAAGTTTTGTTCACATGCGAGCTTCACAGTATTTGGCTAGTTTAGAGCTGATACGCTGATCACGAACTGCACATGGCATTCGCTTGTGAATTGTGACACGTTTTGAGGCTGCCACCTGACTGACTGTCCAACTGTCTGTCTGTGGGTCTACTGGTCTCTTTAGGCCAGGCCCACAAAGTCTACGACAAGCATTAGCCAAGTGCTGTGGATGCTTTTGCACTTGACCAAGCCTCAGCGTTAGCAACATCAGCACATCAACAACATCAACAACAACATCATCTTTGTTTTTTTTGTTATTATCGTTGACAGTTGATTTGTAATTTAGTTTTTTGTTTTTTTACATTTTTGCCTGTTGCAATTAAATAAATTAAAATTTGTCTGCACTTGCGCAATAATTTTAACATTTGTAACGCAACTGTGACTTGTTTTTAATTGCAATTCGATTGGGCTTTGTGGGTTACACATATAGAAATTAAATATATATGTATGTAGTTATATATATATTTGCCAGCTGGGGCTTGAGGCTTGCCAATTGCCGCATGCTATTTAAGCCGGGTCTAAAGTCTACGTCTAAGTCTGGCCAAAAAAAAAACCTTTCACATTTTATTTATCTGTGCTTGGGCGACCTTTTACAAAGAACCTGTTTAATGTACACCTAGGCGTAGGTGTAAAACTAAAACAAAATTACAATTGTGGTGCGCCTGTTGGTGCTGTTTGTTGTGCTTGACTAGGAGCGGCCACGTTTCGAGTCTATTTGTTGCTCACAAAAATACCACTAGACTTCTGGCAAACAGTGTTGTTGTTGTTGCTGCAACAGATTTTGGCCTTTTTTGCTGGCTTATTTTAGCCTATTGTGTGCTCTGTTTTGGGCGCCAATTTTGTGGCAACTAAGTACGTTAAGCATTTAAGCCATTTGGCAATTTGCATGCCAGTTGTGCAATAATTCTGCGGCACTCGTTTTATTTTATTTTTTGGGTCAGGCGTCATCTGTGGGCTGGGCTGGAAATAACCCCCTCACTTCTTGCTTTTACCTGTTGACCTGTTACCTGTTGCTGTTACAATTAAATTACAAACGCTGCTATGTGTCTTGTTACCAATTACGCTTCACTTGCTGTTGTTACTATTATTATTGTTGTTAATGTTGTTGTTGTTGTTGCCTTTTCAACTAATTTCACGCGCTCAAAGGCGGCTCGATGTTAAAGCCAAAGATGCCGGACAACACCAACGCGCGCCCAATGACACAGTAATTGGTCATTGTTTTTGCCCAACCATTATTTATACCCTGATCAAAATAAAGTACTATAAGCTGAGGTATGAAATATGAAAATAAAATGTTGTGTTGTAAATTATAACAAATTAAAAAATTTATAAATTTTGCTATATATATGTATATATGTATGTATATAAAAATTCTGTTTTAAGAAATATGTACATTTTATATTTTTAAAAACCTATTGAAATCATATTTATTTTTTAAAAACACAACAAATTGTAAAACCTTATTTAATGCAAAGAACATGTTGGGTGTTTTTTTTAATGTCTCCATTAAAAAGTATTTATTCACATACTTCAATACTCTATACTTAAAATAAATTTATTATTTTTTTTTTCTTATATCCAAAGTAATTGTATAGAGTATGAGGCAAGTCGTTTCTCTCTTATTTGCTTTTAGTACCAATGGATAAACATTTAAATGTACTCGTTTGCAATTACGCGCGGCCTGTCGCCGGGCCTCGAGTTTTTGGGGGCAGCGGGTTGCGGGCGACGAGCTTTGGGCCTGGGTTAGTTTCCTTTGTTTTTGCAAATGTTGCGGTTGAATGATTAACGATTCAAGCTGTGAACTGTAGGTGGGTGTGTAGCACACACAAACTGCACTCATATGTGTGTGTGTTTGTGTGTACTGCAATTATGTTAGTTGGCCGCTTTTGCTTTCAATTGTTCAATTGCTTCGCAGGCGGCAACGATAAAACCAAAGAAATTGATACTTTTTCATACACATGAGTTCGTATTTATTTATAGCTATTTTTTTTTCCATATTATTATTTTTGCAATCTGTCGCTTATATTCACTCCGTTCAATTATGAAAACTGAAAGTAAACAGTTCGCTGAAGGTCAGTTAAGCCGTTAATATTATTAGATCAGCTTTCAAATATGCCATAGACGCAATTATTATTATTATGCAAACTTCAATTTATGTCAATTGGCCCATAAATGATAAATGGCCATACTTACGATTGTAATATTTCGATTATGTGAGATATGCTTTAGACGGAAGTTATCTAGGCTTATAAGGTGTGCAATCTATTAAATAGGATTTTTAAGTGAAGAATTTATTGTTTTACATAACCGATATAGTTGTTAACGTTTAAACCAGTTGCGAATTGTTAGTGTTTGAGTTCTAAAGAGTAATCTGCTTGTAAAAAAAAATTGAAACTCGAGAGAAGGGTGTAGAGAGAAATATACAATGAATGAAGAGCGAGAAATTGACGATAGCAGGTGTGATAAAGGCTGGCATAGAGGAAAAAACTATGAAAATAAATAGCCAGATAGAGATTATTTATTTAGTTGCTTTACTGAATGCTCTTCAGTTAAAATTATCATGGTGGGGCTGATTTTCTGCTTCCTTAAGCCACAGCACAATTTTCATTTCATTTTTCAAAATTTCTATTCGAGCTCCGATTGATTTCTAGGCCTAAGCTGTAGCTATAGAAGCTGTCTAGCATATTTGCTCTTCTCGAAGCTGTCAAGTTTTTTTTGTGTAGACAGCTTTCCCCGTTGGCCTTCACATATTTCTGGGCAGCTGAGAGATGGGTGAGCTGCGCCTATAGAAAACCACATACATTCCATATTAATGAGCAGCCCATCTAAAGTCGGAGTCTATACAATTATCCAAGCCAATTTACGCTCAATTGTTGTTGCTGGGCCTTTGTTGTCGTCTTGGTGTGTACACCAAAGTAGATTAAGTAATAAAACTTTGTTATAATGCAAGAAAACGTATAAAAAAAAACTATTCAGACAGCCACCTGGTAACAATAGGAGAAAACAGGAGTTGAACTAATACGCGCATGCGCAGCCATTAGGCAAGATCCCAAGCTAGCGAATTGAGCCAACTAATTCTCTTGCTTTAGCTTATGGTTGGCAAATTAAATTTATGAACAAAAAAAAAAACGCAGCTGCCGCATTAGCCGCAAGCTAACCGCCAAGACAATCAGCAGCAGCAGCAACAGGGCCAAGTTAGTGAGAAGAAATGCATCAAGGCATGAAATGGCTTTTTATGGCTTTCCATAAAACGGCCTTGAACGCATTGGCCGCTGGCTGTTCTTTCATTATATTTCATTTTAGTTTTCCTTTTTTTTATACATTGTTTTCTCTCTTCTTTAGCTTAGTTTGTTTCACTTTATTTGGCACAAGCCAAAAGCAAAATCCAATTTCAGCTTGGCATAAAAGATTCATTCGAATGTTTAAAGATTGTCATATTAGAACGGCATGTCCACCATTTTGTTTTTGGGGATTAATGAACCCTTTTGTCAAGATATTGTATAACTGCATCTGATAATGGAACAAGCAACGCTAAGTAAAAGTTGTGCTACTATTTCTTTCCATAAATACTAAATAGTTATTAATGCTTATAAAATTTAAAAATGTTCACTATTGAAGATACATTTTCTTTTTAATTTTTTGGTACAAAAGTCATGCAGGGGTTCAATTTGTTGTCGAAAATCATGCCAAAATTGACAGAAATTTTGACATGTGGGGCTCTCGGATCCACAGCTCTCGTGTTTTAAGCTCCCATAACTTGGTCAAATTTTAACCGATATTCATGTTTAATGACTTTTTGGTCACGAATTATCCCATAGATTGATTCTACATTTAAAATATATGTTTAATTGAAGATACATTTATTTTTTTACTCATTTTCCAAAAAATATTTTTATTCAAAATTTAGAATTTCGCGTTTTTCACAATTATCATAAAAAACAACTTTTAAAGTGATTCTGAGGTGGTCTAATTTCTTTGTAAAAAATCATGCAAAAATGAACATCATTTGAAGTTTTATAACTTTGTCAAAACTGAATCGATTTTCATGTTTGATGGCATTTATCTCATGATTTATCCTAAATTGATATTGTATTTATAATAATATAATAGAAAATAAAATATTTTGACTTTTTTACGTTAATCATGCTCTGAAATAAAAATGTGTAAATTTAATACATTTTCTCAATTTGAAAAGTCGATAGTGAATTGCCTGTTGTTCGATTATTTTTTTTTTTAGCGCTATTGTATGTATTTGAGAACAGAATAGCTCACTTTGGTGTTTGGATAGTTCATTTTGCCGACCAATATTCTCTGTACTACCTCATGTTTTTTTACCGGTATGGTACATATAATGCTTAGCGATCGTAATAGAATTATCCCATTTATAGAAAAGAATGGAAGTTTAAGCAATATTTTTTTACTTATTATTATTATGTGGTCGCTTCCGTTGTTTGTTTTGCTGTTATCCGCTCATGTTGCGCTTCTTCTTCTTAACGTTTATTTAACTTGTCTTTCTACAGTTCGGGTCTTTATTTAACGATGCCGTCATTCATGTACTTGCTGTACACCTTTCTTTCGAAAATTTACCTTCCGGTGGCGGTTACTCACTGCGTCTCCCTCTCCCACTTCTGCTTCTGCGATTCTTCTGCGCTGGGGTCAACGTCACCCATAACAACATGCCCCTTACCCCATCTCCAGTGTGGCAACTTTGTTGTGTGTTTGTGGCAAATGGCAACCTTTGCATGCATCATGCAAAAATCAGCGAATGGAACCAATGTCAGTCGCGGTTCAAGTCCGGCTGCGATTATATCACAGGGGCTTGTGTCCAGCTCTTCCCCCTCATCTTTTGGGGGGGAAGGGGTTTCGACTGGCGGCATGCATAATTAATAACGAAATGATTTGCCGCACTGACATTGTACATTGCCGGCCGTATCGAAGTGGGAGCTGCTTGCCACAGCGGGTGTCTGTTCCAGGTTCCATGAAGATTGACTCAGCTTTTAACCAACTGCTGTTGCTGTTGTTGTTGCGCCTGTCATGGCCTACACTAATGATCTATGCGGGCGCCCAGTTGGCAGACTAGCAGCCGGCACCTGCAAAAATAAACTATAGACGGTCTTTTTATATCTATAAATAAAGCGGATTAATGTAAATGCCCTGTAGGGAATGAGGAATTGCCAAGCCAAATGAGAAAGTTCTGACAGTGCAGCACAAAATTAGCCAGACTTTCAAAGAAAAACACAAATACGCGCGTATAGAATTTGCATGCGTGCATTCCTTGCCCTTCACACAGGAAACGCCTGACGGGAACAACAACAGACTTTCGCTTTTAGCCTGCTGTACAGAGAGAAAATGGGAGAGAAAGAGAGTCAGCGCATTGTGCGCGTTTTGTCACTGGATTGTTATTATATCATGTTATGTTTACGCGCAATAAGCCTGTTCATAATTGTTGCAACGCGTTGGAGGCGACACTAATTATGGCAATAGCCAAAAAGCTGTTGTCCAGGAAACAGGTTACAAGCAGACAACCGATGTTGTTGTTGGCTGATAACTCTTGGCTGACATATCATCATTATTACTATTATTATAATTATTATTGTTGTTGTTGTTGTTGCTTATATCTGACTATTCGTCATTTCTGGCTAATGCCTCACAACTTAGCCAACTTCTTCTTCTTGTGCAGCTAACTGTGAAATACACTTTTAAATTTGCTCGTTTTTTCTTTTTTCATTTTCTTTTTCTGAAGACGTGCGTTACAAAAATAAAGAAACAAACAATTTAAACATGATGTTCATTTTATTTGTACGCCATTCGAAACGCTACAATAATTTTTCAACAATGGCACCGACACTTAGAGTTCTTTAAGACTGCAATCACTCGTATGATTTTATAATCTTTAATAATTTAAACAGATGGTATCGAAAATACTAGGTATCCTAAATAAATATCTTGAATATGGAATATATATATTGAAATATAAAGTTTGCTTTCGATAAGATAATCATATGTTCATAACGTTTTATCTCTTATGTCAAAGCTAATAAATATACTGAATTGATTTTCCTTATAATAAAGTTTTTTGAATCCGGCTGATTCTATATATATGTATATGTAGTATATGTATATGTATATGTGTATGTATATGTAGTTTGTATCACATACTTTTCATTATATTATATATCAATTCAGTGTTAGAAACAGATAACATATCTGCATTTATGTGCACGTTCCTCATCCGACTTTCATGTTTACACCCCTTTGTTACTACGCCACTGAGCGGATGCCAAATATTTACTTATATACGATATTTTAGTCTTAAGTGCAGCACAGTGTAAACAATAAGTCGGCAACCTGCTGCGATTTGCAATGGTTATTTCGTACAGTTATTTCTTTAAATGTTATTTATTGTGTTGACCAGATTTGATATCAATACCTTTGCCACATTTATTACTTTTATTTTATTTGTATTTCTGGCTAAATGTCAGCAATGCCGTTGATTCTTTTTGGCCTTTGAATATTTTGGGCTTTGTATTTAAAGTTTAAGCCTTGCTGCAAATAAACAAACATTTTGGGCGAAAGAATGGCAGCGCGAAGGTTGAGGTTGGCTAATTGAAAACGAACTTTACAATAGCCCCAGTTAACAGACAACTCGCCCCCTTCTTCCACACCCCCGCACTTAACGGCTGAGATGGACACGGACACGGCTGCGTGGCTAATTATGTGCGAGTCACTGAAGCCAAGTTCCGTTGTGGGGAGCTATATGAATATTTATATATAGTATATATATATAGTGAATACTGCATTTATATCGCAATAAACGTCATGGCGCAATGAGCTTATAAAATATATATTATATATATATGCCTTAAATATGCAAATTGTTTTTTGGACAATTGCTGCAACGAGGTGTGTCACTGTTAAAGCTATAAAAACACACATATTAAATAAACAAAAGAGTGCTGAAGGCAAGAGTGCTCAATTGGTAGATACCCTATATCCAATTGATTCTTAAGTAATATTCGTTAAGTATTGCCATAACATAATACAATTTTAAATGCTTCAAAATGCATATTACAACATTAGCTCTATCAATATACAAATAAAGAAAATCGATATATATATATATATATATTTAGGGAATATAGAATATTTGATGATACGGATATTAAGTAAAATGCGGGATAGCTTTAATATTGTGATCGACACGCTTAAAAAGACAGAAAAAATAAACTTTTCATGCTGATTAAGAAAATATGAAGACGGTGAGATATGCCTTCTACTGCCTGATACTTGCAGTTACACTACTTAAATGAACACGGTTTCGTGTTTTTATTAATTTTGTATGGGCACAATGTATTAAAAATAAATATTTATACAGTTATATATATAAAACGATTTTTGATAGCGCATCGAGATGAAAGCGTCGCAGCACGTAAAAATCGCATAAAAAATTAATAAAAATTTACGGCAATTGTGCATTGAGGCAGCTGACAAATGCACAAAGCGCCAAACAGCCGCATGACATGCAAAGTGGACACAACACACTAGAGGGGTTGGTGAAGGGGAGGAAGTAGTCCAAATGTGGCCCAGTCCAATAAACAAACAAATAAACATTCGCTGCGCCTGCAATCAAAATAAAGTCAAACTCCATTCGATCAGGAGAGCTGCATGCGCTGTGCATCCAGCGTTGGCCATTAGCTGCAAGTGAAAGTTCGACTAGCCCCCCTTTAATCCAACATGCTCCCACCCCTGCCTCCAGCTAGATGCAACTCCAGCTTAATCCACAGCTCTCCAGCCCGTGGCTTTGGTTTGCGTTGACAGTTGCACACAAATTACAAAAATTAGCGCTCACATGCAACGCAGTCGATGGCAGCGATGGCTCCTTAATCTTTGCAATCATGCACCCGCTACCCCCACTATCCACCCCCCCACCCCTTTCCCATCAAGCGCAGCGATTGTTAGTTTGGGTCGCATTTGCGCTTGCGCTTCTGGGGCGCATTTGTGCAATTAGAAAATGGCAAATGCCAAATGGGGGCATGCAACAACTGCAATAACAAAAGCAACAACAACAACAATATTCAGAGCTTACATGATGGTGGCTTACATGCCCCGTGTACACGGCGACAGGTCGCCTCTATGGATTAACATACCCACAGCAACACACTTAATTTGCCCAGGGCCAAACAGCGAGCGAGCGAGCGAGCGGAAGTGTTGAGGGTGTTGCGGAGGTATTTGGTTGCCACAATCGTTGCTAAAATATGTTTCAGCATTGCAAATTTACCGTTGCCCCAAAGGCTGCTGCCGCAAATATGCAACACTGCGCAACATTAGATAAATCACATAGTGACAAATATGCTCAGATATTAGATATTTATTATGGTTAGTGCCAACACTCGAATGCTCTTTCTCTTTTAAAGCGAAGCATTCAATTGTGAACGTTATGCGGTAATTCACATGAAGTATTTACCGTTAACTTTGGTGCCTATCCAACTTGCTCTCCATGGTCACATGGCGAGACATACATATGTATATGTCATTCTAAATAAGTTGTTTTCGTAATAAAGGTTACGATACAATCTACATAACTTTTCAGCAAGAAAGTCTGAAAGGGTGGAAAGAAGATATTATCATGGCCACTTTTTTATTAATATAAACAGAGGGATTTTCTAAAGCCAAAGTAATAATTTCTGTCAGCAAATAGTTTTGCATGCGTAGATATTAAAATCTAATTTTTTAAAGCAAAAGCTTGTAGTTGAAGAAATCGATTAACCAATCAAAACAACATTTAAATAATTTTGTTGTTGCTTTGAGAGTTTTAAGGATCTTAATCTTAAACCAATAAAGTATAAACATCTAATAAAATATAAACAACTAGTCCTCCATGGTCACATTTTGTGTCATTCTCTGACCCTTGTTAAGCGAAGACCATGTCAAAGATGCTCAGCATGCAAATTAGATAATGCGTTTGTTACATGTGGTGCATTTGTTAATCTTCTTTTTATGGCCACTTTTAAGTGATAAATTTTATTTTTGTCCTCAACATATTTTGTTTGTTTTTCCAGATCTGATGTTGTTGTAAATATTAAACGATAAGCCTTTGTTCGTATATGTTTATGCGCAAAGTGCCAGAATTTGTATTCACCCTAATTCCACCTTTATGATAACTTTATGTATAGATAATATTCCACTTTTTAATGGACGCTCTATAGGAGCATATGTACGCAGTAAAATGCAAAAAAAGGTAGTCAATAAAATACTCCTCTTCGGTCACTTATTGTCACATATGTGCATTTTGTGATTTGTAAGTTTTATATGTTTTGTTTTTAATTTGTAGGAACTGAAAAACTGATATTTAATTGCTATTTTTACAAGCACATGTGTGCCAAAATATCTGCCGCTTCCAATCTCTTCTATTTTCTTTTCCTTCATATATTTCTCATCTCTTGTACTTTTTGTCACATATGTGTCTTATTACAATGGAATCTGTTTCAATATTTTATTACTTTTCTATACAACACTTTTAATAGCATATATGACGATCTGTTAGTTCCGTAATGTTCGCACTCTTTAAAACAGAAATCTGTTTACTGCTGGGAAACAATCAACACCTTTTGGCCCAGACAGATATTTTAATGAGCTGCTCGCTGAGTGGCGACCGCTGCCGCGGTTGCTGCTGCAACTGCAATAGCTATCGCAACTCTAACTGCAGCCCCTAAACAGCTCCTAAAACTGCTATGCCGAATCGACCATAGAAATAGCTTTAGCTAGTTTTCGGGTCTGGAGTCTGGAGTTTGGTGTTTGGTTTGTTTGTTTAGCTTATCAATCAGTGCGGAATCAGCCACAAAAAGGTTGCGTAATTTTGCATTGCAGACAAAAAAATCAAAAAACAAAACAAAACAAGTAAAATAAAAACAAATACAACAAAGTTGTACAAACCGTTTTATTTATGGCTTCGCAGCAGATTTTGGCTACTGTTTTGGACGGGCAACTTTAATGTTGCCGTTGCAGCTGTTTGGGGTAGCTGCGTGTTGGCAATTGAAACTAGTTGGAGATGCTTGCAACGAACGGTTTGATGTGTGTCTTAATGCCACTAGGCAACGCATTTTAAAGCTGTTCGCGTCTAGAGATGGTCGCGTGTTAACCCATTTGCTGATTCCAACTATCGTTATACAGAATATATAGTTATTGTTCTATTTATTTAGTAGACAATTCTTTTGTAAAAAATGGTATCAGAGCTCTGGTTTTTTTTTATTAATAGTCTGTACTCCCATATATTAATATATTAATAATGATATCGTAACAATTAATTAAGTACAAATTTAATAAAGGTCATTTATGATTTACAAACAACGAAAATATATTTTATCAGGCTTGCATGCATATCAGCTAATCTATTTCGAAAGTTTTGTAGAAGGGTAACAACACCTTTTTTAATTTTTTTCTAATGCTGAAAATATGTGTTTTTTCCTATATTAATATTTTTTATTGAAGTGAGCCTCAAATTGTCCACGTAGCTTTAAAATTAAATATCTTACGTTTTTTAAAAAATTTATTTTTTCCGTTTATTTTTTAAAATTACAAATTTTATAAAGTTTTTGTTTGATTGTATATCCCAAAGATAACAATTTATTCTTGTACTTTATTAACTTTCTGGCCCATATCATTAAATAAACAGTGTGAGGTGTGTATTGCCGCGTTTATCTCCATATATATTTACACCTCTCATAGCTATATATATTACGATCTATAGCGCCTGTTCGGCGGCCGACAGAAGGCGACAGTTTACTCGAACCTCGGCGCTTTCCTGCATATAAATTGAACTAAACAACCTGAGTGCAAAAGATGTGATTCAAGTTTGTTTGAGTTTGGTTTGTTTTGGACATGCCAGCACGTCGGCACTTGTGGCACCCACAAAGAAATCAACATATTGGCCATATATGAGACCGTTAGACGAACGGTCTTGCTATAGCAGTCTATAGGATGTATCGTTGACATTTTATCGTCTTGTACGTGCCGAGTTGTACTCCAAAAGGAGTGGATTGTGAATTGGCTTAGATTGCTTTGAATTTTATTTTTTTTGAAGGCGTGAAATACGAAACGGGTAACGAGCAATAAATAAGCGACGTGTCTAAATATGCCCAAGGAATGAGCGCGGGGTATGGTGGGCGAGAGCGCGAATGCAAGTGCAAAAATTCCAGGGTTGACAATGTTCTGGGCACGTCAAAATGTCGCCAACGACTTGGCAGCTACATAAACCTCTATTTGTATTGTATGTGTATCTATATATTTGTATATTTCTATATATATATATTGGTATCTGCGTATCTTTGTATGTGTGCAGTTGGCGCTAAAGTTGAAAGGCGTGACTTGTGCATTGTCATCGGTTGGCAAATGCAAATGCCAAAAAAGTTGTCGTTCGACAATGCAACAACATAAGTTGGCTAAATTAAGTTACAACAACAATAACAAGAAGTAACAGTGCTTTAGAAGAGAGTGTTCGACTGGGAGATACTCTTAGATAAGTTACAAATTTCATTAACATATATTTGAAATTGAAAAATGCTGAAACTCATTTGTGTAGATATTATGTATTTGAGCACGTTCTAAAAAATGCCCTGATTTTACCAGATGCAGATCTCAGGTCCTCAGAATAAGTAATGGTAAAAAAAAAGAACAATTTTGGAAGAAGAATATATTATATATTATATTATATTATAATATATTATATATTATGTATTATATATAATGTGTTATATATTATATATATTGTTAATCTGTGAAATTCTAAATTTGGAACAAGATGGGAAAGAGGCATAACTTTTTATATTACAGTCCTTGAGATGAACTTTAGTTTACAATTCTTTGAGATATGCTAACAAACAAAATAAATAATATCTATTAGATATGGTAAACTGGCATTGAAAATCGAGATATATATATATCGATAAATATAATTAATATTCCCTTTGTATGTTAATATATACATATGCATAGGCTCTTTTACAGGGTATTTCAAACAGCTGCTGCTGTGACAATGGGTGAAAAACAATTTAGATTTATTTTTTTTTTGTTTTTTGGCGACGTCTTATCTCTGGGGAGGCGCTTCCGCATTTGCAGTGCATTCTCAGCGGCGGTCACCAAAGTTCACGCAGCAAGAACAACGCACAAAATGTTTGAAGTGCTGCCGACGCCCCAAGGCAAAAGCTGCAACCCGCTCAGGCTGCAACAAGCCCCTCTCGCTGCCTCTAGCTGAAAATAGATGCAGTTGCAAGCTGTAGACACACATGCATAATGCATGCAACAGCAACAATAACAACGACAAAAACTTTAGTGCCGCATGTTGCGCCGTGTGTCACTAGTTTATGGCCATTGCATCCATGAGATACAACGTACTTTAAGGGCTTCTTGTCGCGTCGTCGCCTTTTATTGCGCACTACAACTAATGTGCATAACAAAATATATAATGCTTCCCTTTGCTTTTGTTGCTGTTGCATTTTTAACAACTGTTTTTTAAGCCATTTGTAAATGCAATACGCTTAGGGCTAATTAAATTTTCAACAACAATTTTCCAAGATTATCGATTGCATTTTATGAGCAATTTTGCAGCGAAAGTTCGTTCTTGCGTTGGCTTTGCCTAATGTCGCCATATGTTGGGCTTAATTACACAATCGCCAACAGACGCTGATTGCAGCCGCGTGCTACATGCCACCTGTCTCTTCTCCCTTACGATTGTATAAAAGAACGTTAAGAACAAACGCTTTAAAAACTCATTAATGCGATATTTTTGTGGCACACTTGACGTCGCAAAGTGCTGTTGGAGCTGTTGTCTCAGCCATATGACTTGCAGATTTACATCCCTGAACTTCATTGAGCTTACTCATTTGTGTATGTATATATACATATACATATATAAATATATATATTTATATAACCATGACACATGCGCTGACAATAGCTTAAAATACCCCAAACGAGCTCTTTTTATGGTAAATCATTGCTGAGATTTGACATTTCTTTTAAGAGTTTTATATTCGACTTTATGTTTTAAATAGATTTTACGGCTCGTTTATTGTCTATTCCTAAGTTCTTTTTCGCTTGCTCTGCTATAGTGAGGCATAGATTAAGTGATGTAGATCTTCAGTCTCCAGCTCATTTGAAATTCATAGAAAATTCTTTTCTTACTCACGTATTTATTTGCATTCAAATCTATTGAAGGCCACAGCATTAAATCGTTTGAAAATCAACAACACTTTATAATCTAATAATATAAAATTAACGTTGCGAAATTAACAGCAGATTGTGCCTGATAAGGAGGTAGACTAAACAGGTTTACACAGGTCTGAAATAATTGAAATCTATTATGCATAACTATTAAGCAATCCCTTATACAACCAATTATATTTTTGCATTCTATATACAGTACAGTATTATAAATAAATGTTTACTCGAGACTATCTTGAATATAAATGTAGTAGTATGCTCTGTTCGTAGTGCTCTCCATCTGTTTGTCCCTGTGTACAAATTTTTATTTTGTTCTTCTTTCGCAGATGGGAAAAATATCTTTCTGTTAATATATATTTATAATTTTCAAGAAGTTTCCACAACTTAAGAGCTTTTTGTTGGCATATAGATACCAGTTTTCTTCAAACACGAAAAAATCGGTTAGGAACAATAGATTAAATGAGGTGTTATCGAATTTCTGTTCTTTTTAAACAGTTGCACTTAAATCTAAATTACTAATCTTAAGTCAGTGTAAATGTGAAATATCGTGCTTTTATGTCCTTGTCATCATTTGTTCAAGGCCAGGCAAAGTTTAGCTAATTAAGTAAAATTGTAAACAAAACCAGTTGAGATTGTTTTGTTAATTACAAAATGATGCATGGCAATGCCTCACTGGCATTGGAGTGAGTGGTTTATGAGTGGCTTATGAGTAGTTGATGTGTGTAGTTGATGAGTGCTTGGCCGCATCTGTGCGCATGCAAAATAATGCAAGTTGCTGGCGAGTATTACGTATACGCCGAGTGGGCGCCAAGTTCAAATCGAAGTTGCATTTGCATTGCTATAACAGAACTTTGTCTTGTTTTGTGGCTTTTCTTTTGTTTCTTGTGATGTTCTTGTTGCGGTTACAATTTCATAATAACTGAGAAGCCGCAAAACTTTATTGGCCAATTGCAAAAGGCGTCGACTGTTTGTCTTCCGCAAACAGATTTAATACTCGGGAACACGTTTGCAAAATTCTATTAGTTTCGAGTCGCGGCAACTTTTCCAATATTTCATTTCGTTCTGTGCGCTTCATTTTCGTATTTGCAAAATGGATTTGCCAGTGATTCTTTATGGGCTGTCAAGAAATGCGGAAATGGACAAATATTGGCTCTTTATGCACACATATATACTATATAATATATATTAATGTATTCATATCGCGTAGGTGTGTAAACTGTGCCAGCTGCTTGGTGTGTATTGCAGCTGTGGCTGTGGCAATTGCAAAACCTGCTGCACTTGTCGCCTTAGGGCTTAAACCCAATTAAGCTCTAATTAACATACATGATGTGTGCGGTGGGTGTGTGTGTGTGTGTGTATGTGTGTGTGTGTAGGAGTATGTGTGCCAATTGAAATTGCGCTAATGTGTTTTGCTGACCCGTGTTAATGCGCAAATTAAACTACCAAAGTCAGCTGAGCTACATTTTTTTCGCAGTTATTCAAACACTCTGTATTTAATATACTAATGTAACCCCATTGATTTCAGGAATCAGGTGCCTTAAGAAATTTAGTCTGTAGGCTCTTAAATACCTTATGTTAAGGTATTACCAATACCCAGATATTAGAAAAAATTATAACATTAAATATAAATATCATTGTCTTAAGGCTCAGTATTAATGTTTTTGAGTACGTTTTGATACCAGACAACTACCCAATCCCATAAAGTATATACAATATATATATTATTGATCAGTATTCACACCTTTGGAATTTGAGTTGACAAAGGCGTTCATGTTTGAGTCGCTGTGATCGGAGTATTATAATAGGAACATTACGTATGTAGCAAAATAATTTGTAAATAAAACATCCTTGACAAAACTGATTAATTAAGATCTCTGATATGTTTAAATATTTGCAAAATCTTATTAAAAGTATATAGCTAGATTATATAGCTTCTATAGGAGCAATCTTTTAAAAATGTAGGTTTTTTTTAGGACAATTCTTAATTTATAGTCGCATATATATACACAAACTTCCATTCTTTTATTTAAAATGCCTTTCTGCTTTCTCTAGGGGGACATTTTTTTGGGATAGTTGTGAGCAGTCTTGGCTATGCCTTGAATGTGTCAGGATTTCAGTTAATTGTGACAGGCCTAAATAGATGGCCAGTTGGCAGCTGCAGCCGCTTCAGTTCACGGCTATCAGATGGCCAGAGACGCGACCGCAGCCCCGGATACCCTGATACCCCGATACGCCGATACCCCGATCTCCTGATCAAAGTTGGCGTCTAGCGTATTAGCAGCCCACTTTAGAGTGGGAGTTGGCGGTTTGGCATGGGGTTCAGCTTTGGCGTGGGGAATAGGGGGCAATGCAGGCTTTGAACGGATTTGTTTAAAGCCGCGATGGTGGCAGCGATGCAGAAAGTTGTGCTGCTTTTCTTTTTATATTTTTGCGCGAGATATTATGCGGCGATATTAATTGACAAATGAGATTTTTCCTTCCTACTCGACAGCGACAGGGGAACTTTCATTTTGACCACAAGCGTCTTGTTGTCAGCCCGGCTCAAACTCAAGCTCAAGCTCAAACTCCAGCTTCAGCGCCAGCTCCAGCCTACAAATGCAGGCCAAGGCAATATGCATACGTGGCTGGCCATATGCCGCAGTTGACTGCAGTTGGCTTCAGTCGGGTCTCTCGCCAAACGGCTGCCGTTTGGGTTGACGCCAACTGTCTGGCGCTATCAAACGCGCCGCGAACTCTTGTCAAGTTATTTAATGCCATAAATGCGGTTTTCGAACGCACAGCGACCGCCGCTTTATGTGGCCGGGGCGGCAGACAAGCTAGGTTAAGATCCGCCCTCTCCACCACACCTCCCTCCCTTCAGACAGCAGCATGTCTTCTTGACGGGCCGCTGAACTGTTAAATGTCAGGCCATGATAGCAGCCAGCAGATTGATGAACGCTGTCATGGCATAAATATATATATATATATATATATGGAATGAAAAATGCAAAAGATATCGATAGATAGCTGGATAATTATTTGCATACTTTGCGATACCCTTTGCAATTGTGATAAAAATCTAGTATGAGATATTACGCATATGATTATTCATTAAAATTAACTATTTATTAAAAAAAAGTTAACTATTTGACAGGTAATGCATGTAAATTGCAGTGAAAAAAAAAAACTGAATGTAATTTATAATTTGTAATATTTAATTTGCTATAAACTAAAGAATTATAAAATTAATCATTTTATAAAAAGTGTTTTACACGGAAATGCGAGAAAGTTTTGTGAGATTAATACATATGTTAAATTTACGTAAATTACAACACAATGTAAATAATTTAGGAATAAATTATAATATTACTTAGCTTTAAGGAAAATTTAAATGTCTACTTCTGAATTATAGTTTCGGAACTTAAATGATAAATGTTTATCGAAAATCAAATAATTTTAGTTGAAATCGATATTTTTTTTCCCTTTGTATGCAATTATTGAGATACATTTTTAATTTTTAATGATAGTAAACAATCTAGGAATGTTTTTAAGAATTTTGTTCTGCAGATTGTCACAGTTTCTTATCTGCAATATCTTCAATATCATTTTTTATCTTGAGCAATATTTTGTTCTCTTCTTTTGCGGCAAACTCCATGAGGAAATCATGGTTCTCTATATATTGGCGCAAGATTCTACGCCTATAAAAGCCAAAACGGCAAAACCTTTCTATGGGTTTGTGGGTGTGCCTCGCGATAGACAGTCGCCTTCAGTTTTAGTTGCTGTGTGGCGCTGTCAATCAATGCCAATGCAAAACACTACAACAACAATAACAGCAGCAGCAGCAGCAGGCAGTCAGTCAGTCAGTTGTTCAGTCAGCTCTTGGCTTGTGTCTTATATATACGTATATATATTGGTTTGCCTTGGCTTTTTGAAAGTTACAGCGAGCGCTTTGGCTACGGCGCGTTGGTGGCCACGTCAAGAACTTGTACATATTGCATATTAATATTATTTGTGGCAAGTCGTTTGGCTAATTCTCCTTCTCTTTTACTTCCAGTACGGACTGCGTCAATTGGATCTCTCACTGCTGTCACAACTGTGGGCGCTTAACGATTCCATACAGGAGTTTCGCACGATGATCGAGGAGCAGGAGGACGAGGACGAGGAAGATGATGAGGATGACAATGAGGATGTTGAGCTGGATGAGCAGGGCAATCGCAGGCATTCACCGACGCCCTCATCCTACGATTCGGTTAGCTCCGAGGGCGGCGCCGATGCGGATCTTGTCATGCAGGCCAAGGCGAAGCGTCTGGGCACCATACCAAAGGTCATAACGACGCAGCCAAAGCAGCATCAGCAGCTGAAAGTTGATCTAAAGCCTGTGCCCCGAATGCGCAGCGCACCGCCGCCACCACCGCCCGCCGCACTAATGTGCAGCGCACGCAAATCGGCGGCACCGCCACGACCCACATGATGTTACCTAACCGACTTCCTAGCCGGAGTCAGGATGGTCATGTGCAAGGCGATTGTGAGCGATGTGCCGCCGTCGTCGACGTCGACATTAACGCCAGCGTCGACGCCAACATTGGGCAGCATTTGAACAATATAATTTGAAGCTGGATCTGAAGCGGGAGTTGAAGCTGGATTTAAAAACTGGAGCAGCACTTGGCCTTGGTCTTTAATGGAAGTCGGATAACGAATGTTGTTGTTTGGGTTGGCACGTTGTGTGTGGCATGCACCATCCCTAGTTAGTTTACACAAAACGATAAACGATAGACGATCAGCGACAAACGTTAATCGATAAGGGATAATCTTTATATATATACAATCTATATCTTTAACTATATGAATATGTGAGCGTTAAGAGCGCTATTCACTTAGTCCTAAGCCGCAGCCGCGTAGCCGTTAAGTTTAGCAGTCCTTTGTGTGATCTTCAGTTGTAAGTTTATTGTAAATTGTGTTTTTTTTTATTTTTTACTCTCTCTCTTTCTCTCTTTCTCTTTGTTTGCATAGGCTCTGCTACATAATTTAGGGCTACTTTTGGGGGTGTTTTTTTATATATACATTCTGGGAAGAAACGGTTCAGCTATATTCATATACAACGCCTATCTTTATTATTTTTAATACATATTTATATATATTTTTTGCTTTACGATTCAAACAAACGTTTTTTTTTCAAAATAAAAACAATATTTAAATGCAAGTCTCTTTCTCAGCAGAACCACAATGTATCTGTAAAGCTAACTCTTTATATATATATATATAAACTAAACAGTTGCGGTAGACTTAAGTTAGGAACTGCACTACTTGTATATAGAGCCTGTCACTAAAAAAGAAAAAGCGTCTGCGCTATAACACACTTTTGGCTTTTTATTTAGCTGCAACTTCAACAATATGTCTAACGAGCTACGAAAATAAACAATCTTAAAACGAAAACATTAAAATTTTTATTTTTCAATGGTTGTATCAGGTTTTTGTGATTTTTAGGCCAAACTTATGCCATCCATGCTTAGTTTGAGGCAGGAAAAATCAAAAGCCAGCAGTTGGTTCTCCGAAAAGCTGCTGTAGAAACTTGGGCATATGTTAACGCCCATCAAGTCCGACATTTTTGTGCTCATCTTGAGGCATACGGCCATGGGCGTTATCTGCGACACCACGGGCAGGCAAAAGGAGGGCGTGGTTTTGGCATCAAGCGTAAACTGGGACACATTGTTGCCGTCTAGCGTAATGGTCACATCCACCGAGGCTTGGAGTATATTCACTTGAAACGTCATGCAAACTTGGACAAGACGCAAATTGGCTAATTAGTTGGCAAAGGTCGTTATCATTTTTAATACCTACGCGTCTTGTTCACATCCATGGCCATGAAAACTGCGCTTTGACAACAGTTGCAGGTCAGTGTTAACGAGCAACCGCACTGCGATGGAAAGGATAACAAATCCTGATCTTCGCTCAGAGCGGTAGCGACCTGCGCATTGGCCAGGTTACCTATGCTAAACCAAATGGCCAAGACCAAAACCAGATTAGGCCATTGCCTGGCTGCGCTAAAAGTGGTGTTTACCATAGCACGGATTTATAACTCAACTGGATAAAGCACCCACGGCGTAAGCCACGAAACTAATGAAAAGGCCCGCCAATCCGTTACTTTTTGTCAAAAGTTAAATTTAATATAATGTCATTTAAAGTTTTGGTAACTGAACAAATTTGAATGGTTCATTTAATTCTCTTGGATTCAAGGTTATTCAGCGAATGTTCATTAAATTTTTCGTTTTATAACAAAGAAATTTAATGAGCAATAACCCGAAAGTATGCAATAATTAATAAGTTACGCTGAATATATTTTGCGCTAAAGTATGCAGCGATTTTGGCGTTTAAATTAAAAACATAAAAGAAAGCGTTGCATACTTTATACATCAATAATTAAAATATATTTTTCTTAAAGAAACGTGTATCTTTGAGAAATTCGCATAAAAATTTATTTACCCTGTACTCAATAAAAATGGTTTAAGAAATAGAATTTAACGAAATTTAAAAAAAATTTCACATATTTATAAATACCACAAAAAAATGTGTAATTTTTAAATGAAATTAACCCTCAACTCTATTTTGCCTTACCTTTTTAATTTGACTGCTAAAATATGAGTTAATAACAATCTTGGCAACAATTTTAAAAGTTGAGTCATAGGGTCTATTCAATGCTAATGCCAATAAATATGTCGCTTGCAATCGTACTGATTCATGATGTGGTTTCCTAAGCCCTTCAATAGGTTTCGATTTTCCTAGCAACATTGGGCTTTTTTTTTTTGTAGGCAATTCGTAAAAAACGCCAAGGCTAACTTGAACGAGTCTCGGCCAGAAATAGGAACTAGCTAAAGAGATAGACTATATTAATGAAATTTGTTTATGTCATATGAAACTGGTTAGTTGAGGCTGACATAATAAATTTCTTATGGCCATGAATTAGCCGAAAAAAGCGAGAGTATATATTAAAAAAAAAAACAAACACGGATGATTTATGTAAATTCAAACAAAGTTCTAAAAAAGATCTGGAATACGATTAAAATATGGGTTTAGCAAAAACGAGAATATATTTAGGTATTTGCGACTGCAGTTTTAAACGTAGCTTTTGGCATTTCACTAAAAGACCTTCAACTCCTATTACTATGACTTTGCCAAATACTATGTAGATTTAGAAGACTAACAATTTTATTTAAAAAAATTGATTTTTCTAAAGTCTGCTTTATTTATTATATGTGGGTTACAAATTGTACTCCATTTTGATGATAAACTTTTTTTTGGTTTTGTGACCGAAGATGATACCAATAATTTTAAAAAATTTCCTATTCGATTTTATTACACTACTCCCAACTGATTCGTTACTATTATTTATATTATTATTGTTTTTATAATTATATCAATATTATATTTATATCAGTGTTATTTTAATAAGGCACCGCAGCTCGTGTTTGCTTTTGATTGGCAAAATTATTTCATATATTCGACCACCTTATTATAATTTTATGTATTAAATCAATGTGTTTAAATTTATTTTTATTATTCTCAAAGTTTATGACAGATTTTGGCATTTGACATTTACGATAACAATTTTTTGGCGGTGTTCCTCCTGCCAAATATTCTGGGATGATAATTTATCACTCCACCCACGTCAATGCCGAGTTGGCAGCCCGCTGATCACTCATTACTGTGCCTAATTATGTAGGTGCTACCAGAGTGTTACTCAAGTCGATTGATATCAAAACAAAATATATAAAAAAAATAAGACGAAGCACCTTTGCGTTTGAGTTTTGCATAGTTACTGGCAACATTGGGACTGCTTGTGCTTGGCGACCGGTTTGACTTAATACAACTAGATACAACGATTTAAAAAGCTAATAATTATTACGTATACGGCGCATCAGATGGTGATCGCCGTCGACGCGTTGTTTAAATATTCTTTGCAGATCTCTGCTGCTGAATCGCCACACAATTCCATCTCAGTCTCGTTTGGGAACTTCAGCGCGCATCAACATGACAGCTGCGAAATTGGTAAGTGTCCGAGACAAAACTAGCCAGCCAAGGCAAGGGTTGCGACTGGCGATCGACGATAGGCGTTACGATTTGAATGGCATTCAAAGTATTCACATTCCGTTTGAATGGTTGTAATTAAAATGTTAGGCGCTGCAGCTGCTGTTGAGCTGAATTAGCGATTGGCTATAATTACACCCATCAAGTAGAATTGAAAATGTATCTCAGCTGTATCTGTATCTTATAGGTATTTGTTACGGCTCTGGTGGCTCTTATGGCAACTAGCTGCTCGGCTGGTTTCCTGGACTACATCTTCCCCACCATCATGACCGAACACTACAACCAGGTGCCTACCAAGGAGGGCTATCGTCTTAAGTAAGCCATTCCATTCGATTCCAAGCGAATTCCCATCTAAACAATTAAATTCCGTCTAAACATAAAAAAAAGTGTGACGGACCCCAATGGCAGCTCTCGCGAGGAAATTGGTGTCATCATGAATCCGGGCACACCCGATGAGCAGCTGGTCGTGATGGGCACCTACTCCACGTACGATGAGAAGACCGATACCGATACCATTACCATGTACACTGCCGATAAGGACGGTTACAAACCGCGCTATCAGATCAAGAATCGCAAACTGAGCCCTGGTGCTCTGAAGTCTGCCACTGGTTAAGCGTTTTTTCAGAATATTTAGAAAAAAAAAACAAAAAAAGAGGTGATAATAAAAAAGTTAATAAATATATATTATATTATTGCTAATAATATGGTTACGTTTAAAACATGTTTGTTACCAAGATCAAAATAATATGTTTCATTATCATCCGGTCATCTGGCTTGACAAGTTTGTATATGATTGCGTAATTTGGGTTGACCTTTAATATTCTTGCGGCTTACAAACTAAGCGACCTTGCAGACCTTGCAGAATTCATATAGTTTCGCGTCATAAGCTGCATAAGTTGCATGCTAATTAACCACTTTGGGTTTCGTGACAGCTTTTATTAATTTTTAGTCACGCTAATTATGCAGTAAGACGACAGATTAGTTGTGCACACGAATCGAATGGAAGCTAATGCGGTTTTAAGCATTTACGCTCGTTTTCAATTGCTAATTACCATGTCCGAATAAATGCCATTAGGAGACAAAAGCTCTAGGAGCCTCATCGTAAGACCTGAGCCGCTAAAGTCATGGACACAAAATGATGGAATAATTATGTGGTTTTTTCATAATAATAGGCATTGTTAAAAACTTTAATTCAGAATGTTTGTTAACTAGTCTTTTTATACCCTATACATCTGAACTATGTGCAAAAGAGTATTATGGTTTTTTGCAACTGTATCTAATATTGTGTGTTGTCCATCGATCCTCTATAAACGATAACTTTGTATAAATGACCTGATCTCGAAAACTTGAATTAATTGTTATTATTATTTAGTTGTAAACTATCAACGTAATTTTTTTGAGTAAATTCTTTTAAAAGTAAGCATTTTAAAGAGCTTACAAAACACAGAACTAAAATTTTAAGCATATCTATATAATTTTAACATATCTTCTTAACATAATAATTGGTTACATGCGTTCATAAATCGTGATTTGATTAACGAAAACTACTTAATAACTTTGCCTCAGGAAAACTTATCATTTGCCTTGTTTTTGAAACGTATTATGGACTATGAATAATGAAGTCACCCATTTGGAATATAATAATTGGTTCTTTGCTGAAGGTTTGAATGGCCTTACCGGGGTTTTTTTTTCTAACTTAGCAGAAATCAGAAATTTGGTCGTTGTAAAAATTACCTCAACGTTACTGCATTTCATAGCAGTCAGCAACTGCGTGTATGCAAAACAGCTTTCTGTTAAGGCTAACAGCAAAGCTCAGTGGCAATTTAAAAATCGAACGTTACACTTGTTGCAAGCCGTTTCGCAACACGAGCGAAAAACTTGTCATATTTTAAATTTGGCTTGAAAAGCTAAACAATGTGGCGACAGCAAAGCCAAAGCTAGCGGCTATTTGTGTATAAAGTGCCAACAAAGCATTTGAAAATATAAAGCTTTAAATTTTTTATTAGCTGCTAGCCGACTTGGCGCGCAATTGGCTTGTTTGATTGTTGCCACAGGTAACTGACCAGGCACAAAGCGGCCCAAACAGAGAGCCGCGCGACTTACGCTGTGAGCTGTGTGTGAGTAACCAAACAAACACACGTCAATGGGACAAGCCGCATGTGTTATAGATACACTGAACAATAATATTAAAAAAATATACAAAAATATACTTAAATTGCCAATATAAAATGTATTTTAACATATTTAATTAACTTACATAAATAAACATATGTATATAAAATATGTATAATCATAGTAATTATAAATATTCCTATATATTTTTACAAACGCTTTATGAAAACTGTAGGGTCAAAAAAATAAGTAAAACATAAAATTAGTAGACTTCACAGTTGTATTTATTATAAAAGTATTTTAATTTTTCGCTAAGTGAACATATTGTACTAACGTTACCCACACAACGACAGCAACAACAACAAAACAAACAACCACCTGGGCAGAACAAGAGTGCGCCCCTAACTTTGGATTAGAACGTAACGCTCAGTTCCCGGACAACTTTCAGCGATGCCAGAACGCGGCGCATTGAAAAAACTGTATATTGAAATTATTTTTGTGCAATACGTGAATCAAAATATGATTAACAGAAAATATAATTGAAAGTAATCAAAATTATGTGCAATTGTATTTGGTGCCGTTTACAAGATTTTTATTTTTAATTAATATAAATTAAAACAAGACAACCAAAGCAGCGAAATGAAAGCACAACTTATGCGTACTGTGTCTTTTGTATTGTTTCTGCTAACTTTGCACAAGTGCAGGGGGCGCGGGGGTGAGGCAGTTGGACAGGCGCTGATACAATTAAGTCACGGTAAGTTGAGCAACAAGCCGAAGTGAAATTATTTGTATTGTTCGTAGATCCAGAGATATTTGATTTTTTTTTTTGGGTGTAAATATTTCAGTTTTGGTCACGGCTTGAACTGACCCTTCAACTGTGATTGCTGGTGTTGCGGGCACAAGTAATTTGACCTTTGACTTCATGCGCCAGTGCGTCCCATAAAAAATTTGGCAAAAAAACAAAAGAACAAAAACTAAATAAAAAAAAAACTAAAAAAATAATAAATAACGAATCACATTCAGTTTGATGGCTGGCCAAAATGTAGGACAATCAATATAATTTATGAGTAATTGCAACAAAAACAATTGCTGGCAAATCCAGGCAGCTGCACAAATATGCGTTAACGTTAATTGCTCCGCCAACACGCACGCAAATTGGTCAACTCTGACGCGGGCTGCCACAAATATTTTTGGTAGCATGAAAACCCCCCTCTTCCCGCACCAAGTGTTAATCGATAAATTTATTACCGTTGTCTAACTGGGCATTGTTGTTGCTAGTGCTTGGTCATCATCATTGAGGCCAGGCTATCATAATTATGACTGAGCTACCTTAAATCCAGGCAACCCTAGACAAAACCCATTTGAAGAGGAGCTTTTAGGGAGTGTGTGGGGACACTCAACATAATTTGTCAGCAGCAGTTGGTGGTGTTGTTGTTTCTGTTGCTGTTGCTGTTGCAGTCGCTTGCAATTGATCAAACAAACTTGGAAATGCGGCATTAAAATAAGCTACATAAACATAATAGCAGTGAGTGGTTTCTATTTAACTAACCCGAAAAAAGTCGCTACAAGTTGTGCACGTTGGGTAGGTAACCGATTTTCATGATTTGTCGATAAACTGCATGACAAACGGGGATTTAGTTGGGCTGCAACAAAACTTAGATACTCTACAGTTATATAAATATATTTATATATAATTAAACTAAAGTCCTATACATAACACTAATATATTTTCCAAGCTTATATACTCTTTGTTAAACTATACATACATACACAGACTCAATATTCGTTGTAGAGTACAGGCTAAGCTTGCCTGATAGTCTAAAAAAGTTTCTAAAGTAATACAAAATTTCCTGGTAGTCGTGGGGCAAACGCAAAAGTGTCTATAAAGTTTTTTGCACTCCAGTTAATTGCTATAGTAACCTGCTAAAAGTTCAAGAAACTCGCAAGTAAACAACTCATAGCAAGGAATAAGAGGAAGGGGACAAGCGCCTTAAAAGATACCGCAACGATGCAATTAATGTGGCACGCAATTTTCAGATGATGATTTGGACGATAACTATCCGGAAATGAAGGATGAGGTGCATTTGGAGGATTTCTTTTGGACGGGCTCAGGGGATGGGCCACCCGACTATCTGAAGAAGGTGCACACGGGCATTAGCAAGGGCAAGGATGTGATAGTCAAGACGGAAACTGTGGTGGCCACCGTCTACGTGGATGGAAATAATGCAAGTCATCCGAATATCTCTAGAAAACCAAGAGATGAGTGAGTAATTATTTTAGGAAATCGAGATACCCATTTGTCTGGACTGCAAGCCGGATGATGGTGGCGGCAATTGGGATTTAGGTGCGCCTGGGATGCCCCCACTGAACTACTCCTCAACGGATCGTCGTTATTGGCTGCTGACTGTCATGTCTGGCTTCTACACGGCCAGGGATAATCCCATGCTGGAGGAGAAGCTGGCGCGACTATATCGCTTGGCTTTTACCAGGTGAGTGGGGTGCTCATTATGGAGACAGCTGCTCACACTTTCATTGTGGTCAACACAGACAACAAACACGCCACCTGGGTATAAATGGGGCACAACAAATTGCGGGCATTTCAATAGACGCGCCACGTGAGCGACGCCAACCGGCGCCGACGGCGGAGCCGGAGCCAAGCACCACCACCAGTTGGCCGGGCGATGATGTGGAAATACTGGATATGGAGGTGGATAGCACGCACCAGGTCAAAACCGTGTGGGCAGCGGGCAAAGAGCCCGAGTGGGCAGCAAGTGACTCTGCTGAGGAGGCAGAGAGTGAATCACTGAGCAGCTCCACCATGGCCACAACGGCGACGGAGTCCTTGGACTATAGCGCATATGTAACGCTTATCCCCTGGGAGCTAATACAACAGAATGGCAAGTCGGAGAAGTTGCAGGAAATGCGTGAAGCGTTGTTAAGTCAACAACAACAACAACAACCACTCTATAGGGAGGAGCGCGTGCAGGTTGTCATACACAACATCACGCAAGTCAGCGAATCGGAGCTGCAAAAGTGGAACAGCTCGGGCAACGATGTCGCTGGCTCCAATGCGTATGTTAACCTCAAATTGTAGGACGCAAAGCCCGACCAGCTGCATTTGGTTTGACTAATTCTTAACTCCATTCCTTACAGCAATGAGCGCCCTGTTGCCAATCAAACGGAGCTCATCTACACGGTTCTCGTGAACGGGCGACCCGTTTTGGCCACAACAGCTGCCAAGGATATGGAGCTGGTCAGCGAGGCGGAGGCGGTCAACACGCTGGGTAAACCCATCTATATGAAATCTGAACGTAAGTTGTAATCAATGTACTCTACCTATACCTATTCACATATACGTGCTTTTAATGAAATACTTAATTTCTTAATCGGCTTACATAGATATATAATATGTATTTATATTTATAGTAAATAATTGTTAAATTTGGTTAAGACATTGTTCCTTTGCATGACGTATAAAAGAGCTTAAGATTCATGATTTTGGTTCGGAAACCTTTGCTTACAACATAAAAAATAATATACATTTCTATAATTCAATTTTAAACCAGTATATTTATTTTATTTAGTTATATATACGAATAGAATCTGGTGATTGAAAAGTTTTTGTCTGAACATGTTTGAAAGCAAAAAAGTTGCTTTTGGCCCATAGTTTCTGTGTGATAAAGGAGTCCGTTGGTAACAAGACTTTGAATAAAAGAAGCTTAATATCAAAAAGTTTGGCAAACAAAAAACTTTTTGTAAATTTAAATTTTGACCGAATGTTTCTAAAAGCACTTTCTGAGTCAGTTGTCCTATGGGAAAACGATTTATATAAAATTAGAGTAGCATAATGAAAGTTGTGAACGGGAAGTTTGGTTAAGATATAATGGCATAAAACAGTTTGTGTGGGATAACTGATGTGGGTCCATCCGGCGGAACCTAATATTAAATGCAGAATCATAAGAAAATGAATATATTAAGTTTTATCAAGAAATATTTTTCGAAAATAGTTTAACACTCACAGCATGTATTTTGGCTATCATAATTTTATTCCTACCAATTATCTAGAACCCCTATCCTTTACAGCTTACATACGGGAACCCACAGCTACAGCCCTGGCGCCAGTGCCACGCAGTGGTCAGGCCGGCTTCTTTAACTCGGTGAAGAACAATGTGGCGCTGGTGGTGATCAGCTCATTGGCCATCCTGCTGCTGATGCTGCTTCTGGTGGCCATACTGCTGCTGGGGCGCACACGCGCTCGGCAGCGGGAGCTCAGTGCGGTCAACAGGTGGGTCCAAGACATTAGAGCTTGCAAAAATCTTAAATTAACGTTTCTCCCGACAGAACCGGTTCACGCAACGAGCTCCTGTCGGAGGGTCAGTCCATGCGACCCAGTTCGCGTGGCACTGTGCTGGACAGCGCTGCGGGCAACTCCGGTGTCAATGCCGGTGGTCAGAGCACCACGCGCTCCCGGGACGTAGGTGTTCAGAACTTCTCGTACGAGCGGGAGCCACGCATCAGTTTTCCGCCACCACCGGGCGAGACTCATACGCGAGCGCGACGCGATTCCCTCTCCTCGACGGACAACACCTCCGACTCCTCGGTTTACTGTCCGATTAATCCGCCCAGCGCCGATGTGCAGCGAATACTGGACGACAAGGCGGCGCGACTTTTTGACGGGCACAAACGGCGGCGGCATCAGTACGACCGAGCCGAGGGTGGGCAGGAAGACACCATATACGCCTCGGTGGTGTCGGAGAAGAAAAGCGACAAGTCGCGGCACAAATCAAAGCGTCGCTACCTGAACGAGAATCGCGTGGGCTCGCTGGAAACGAGTCCGGTGCAGGGCTCGCTCGGCCAGAGCAACTCCTCCACGGAGGAGGGCAACTCGCCGGCGACCTCGCGACGCAGCTACGAGAACTTTCAGCGCAATGAGGCCTACAATCCGCACAACAACTATCATCGCAACAAGCTGCTGCAGCAGCAAACGGTCTTCACGGACAAGGACTACCCGGAGGATGGAGCGGTGGGATCGCCGCAGGCCATCAACAGGGAGATGATACGCTCGCGCGGCGCACTGCCGTCGGAGAAGTCCTCGGACACGGCCAGTGTGGGTTCCTTTCTGTCCATGGCTTCGGTGCGCGCCTTTCCCAAGAGCACGCTGCCCGAGCCTCTCAATCGCGTGCTGGATCCCGTCTTCGTTACCTACTACGACAATGTGAATGCGGTGGCACCGCAAGCAGCAGCAGCAGCGCCGCAGAGCTCCAACAGATCCCTCAAGTCACACAAGTCCCTGGGCAGCAGGGACAGCACCATAGCGACCATTGCCAGTTTTCCCAGTCCAAAGGCGCCGCCTGCGGTGCGAAATGTGCGTTCCGCATCGCACAGCGACAATCCGGATCCGGGCATTGTGGGTCCCGTCGTCTGGGAGCGGCACAAGAAACGTCTCGGCGGCAGCGCTGACAACCAGGGTGAGGCGGGTGGACACAATCATGATGATGATGATCATAATGAAATTGCTAAAGACGATGATGATAATGATGTGCAAATTGGGGCACAGACACGTTACTAACTGGCAGCCATATTCCTTGTTGTTGTTATTCTTCTTGTAATTAGATAGCCCATTTAGACATAAAAAAAAAAACTAACCCACTTGCAGCCAGCTAAAAACTAACAACTGAACCGAACTGAAACCAACTGAACTCAACTGAACTTCCCACAACAATCTTCCGCAGAGGGCCGCAGCCATGCAGACTTTAGCCCCAGTCCGATGCACGACGCATCCGCCATACGCAACCACTACGAGGGCCTGCTGGAGGGCGCCATGCAGATGTACGCCAGCCAGGACGATCTGCCCATGCCATTGCCCTCGCGCGATTTCAGCAATAAGCGACGCACCACAAAACGCGAGCATCGCGGCTCCTCGGCGGGCTTACCCAGGTATGTCGCTATTGCGCCCACTTCAAACTGATTACTCAGGCCACACTTTTGTAATCTCTGTGCAGCTACCCGCCCAAGGCTTACAGCACTGCCGAACGGCCGGCCACAGCACAGCCGGAGAAAACTCCCAAGTCGGCGCAGTCCACGCAGCCGCCTTCGCCCACGTACAGCGCTTGGGGCAGCAGCCTGCACGGCTCCCATTCGCCGCTGGTGCGACCACTGAGCGCCGGCCCGTTTCAGCGGCCCGAAACCATTTTAGAGATCTCCCGGGGAGCACTTGCCACCTCCAGTTCCACAGCGAATACGCCGGGACGCGGGCGCAACGCGCAGGCGGCTTCCGCGGCGCCGCTCATCGAGGCCATTCAAAGCGAATTGCGCAAGTTCAAGCAGCAAAAGGATTAAACAGGCAGAGCAGGAAGACTTCGTAAAAAACAGACATCATTAAAGTTATAGTATTTTTGATTTCATAATACAACACGCAAATAATATAAACCTCTTTCAATTTCATTAGAATAAAACTTTCACATCATTTGAAAGGATTTTCTCTTGTTTATATTTAGTGGAAATATCAATATTAGAATAAAATGTTCGCAAAACAGGAATATACTGTCTTTTTTTCTTTAATTCAATGGAATTATTTGAAATGCTAAAGATCATAATCCTATAATTTGTAAAAACTTTAAAAGCTTTTTGCTTCAGTGATATGTAATGAAAATATTTTCTTAAAAATTTTTTCCATTAAAATAAAATTCTCTCTTAACTTGAAAAGCTTTCTCATTATTTAAAGCTCTGTGAACAATTTTTATTTAGAGGAGAAGCTTATTTTAATAAAAATTAAAAAAGGCGTTACTCTCTATCTATTTAAAATGCCAACTATTAAATTCTCTAAGTTTGCACAAAACTTAAAGTTTTCTTTTTCTTAAATTAAAGAGAACCTTTTATTTATTTTTTTTATTTTTCTTTATATTTATTTATTTTTTTTTTTGTTAACGTCTCTGCGCTAATGTGCTAAATGTACATACGTTTAGAAGAAAACAAAACGTGGTTCAAGAGCTTAAATCGTATGTATGTATTTATAAATAATCATTAATTTCGTATGTCCACAAATGTAAATGTTGTAGCAATATATTTTTTTGTTGTGTTTGTTTTGTTGTTTCGTTGTTTTGTTTCTTAAAAATAAAGTGAATGGTAATGTTTGTTGTTATATAAGAAACATATTAATATAAAAGAAATTCTTTCATATAGTCATTTTTGAGCTATTGAAACAATTTTATCCAAATAAAATATTAATTCTAATATAGATATCGAAATTTGGAATGCATTTAAACTTTATTTGTATTGGATATAGTTTTTGCCTCATCAGCAATAATAATATTGACACTTAAAGCATTTCGGGGGTCCTTTTAATATTTTACTTTTAGAGCGTTATTATTTATTTGTTTATTGACATTAGATGCCCTCACCAGCCCGTTCTTTATTTGAAATTTACTTTTTTTTTATTATATCCCGATTATAATATAACTTTGCAATTTGGATCTCTTTATAGCTTTAAACAAGGGACCATAAACAATATACTAAAACTTTAAAACCATATTTAGGCTATTTAAAATATTCAAGTGCATTTTCAAGTGTTCGTTCGGTGTTTCTTTTCGGGAGCATTGACTTTGGATTTAATTTAGACCAGCTCTTTCTGGCCATGGGCAGCAGCTGGATAGTCCTTGGCATCGGCGCACCGCTTGCCCAGTCGAGGTCCAAACCACAGACTGGGCCCATTTCCTCAGTTCGGAGTCGCTGCGACCCACGCGAGGAAATGGCACTAAACTGGCGCGTTTCTGATACTCTATGGGCGCAAAGGTCTGTTAGCTAAGCAAAGGGTATTGGGTTAAATCAAACGCACCTTCGAAATCCTCAGCGGAGGCATCGCCCATGCCGTAGATGTTTTCATAGGCAACCGCTTCGCTGGCATCGTGCAGGCTGTTCACCAGACTCGGATCGCTGCGACCCACGCGTGGGAAGGCATAAAGACCCAAGTTGGCACCACGCCGAGTCTTATCGTGCTCCATCTCTGAGAAGAAAAAAATGGTAGTAAAATTAAATATCTCTTAAATATAAAATTAAGACGCCGTGTGCATAGTGTATGAACAACACTTATTATTATTATTAACTTTAACCTACTGCGCTTTCAGAGAGATGGAATTCAACCCCAAAACCTCGTTTTTCGGTTTCACAACTAGACAACTTTTTTACCAAGGTCTGTCATCACTTTTCACTTATTTTAATTTAAACTCATTTCCTTAAAGAATTCAGACCGCATATAACAATATTTTATTCTATGACAAATATTGTTCGGTTTGGCTTAGACCTAAATGGAAACAAATTGAAACCGTCCGAGAAGTGTCTCTGAGAAATGGATTCTCTGTTGGCAGCTGCGCTGAGATTTATTGTCGCGGCTTAATGCCCGCTAGCCGAGTCTCGTATCGGTGGAGGGGGTAAGCTATATTAATTGGTCACCCATTATCTCTTAATCATCCCCTTCAATAGACTCACCTGCATCTCCGAATGGAGTCAGCAACACAAGCACCAACATTATAGATGTTATGTTGAGCAGTCCCAAAACCGACATCATGCTGGTTTGGAAATAATTTAAATTTATTTCTCAGATGTGGATTCGATGTTTACTTCTTGACGTTCGCTGATAAAATGCCTGGTGCTGGATAGATTTTCAGTCCTTTTATATGCTAAAGTGGAGCCCACTAACGGAACAAGCAACTTATAAAACGAACAGCGTGGGTTGGGACTATGTTTGTGTATCTAGCAGCCAACCACCTGTGGGCAGAGAAATGTTGCTAACGCTCAGCACTTGTTGCCAATGGCTTAACAAAAGGCAGCAAAGGATTTACTAGGGACTTAAGATAGAGATGCATTAGGGAAGTTTTCTTGTTGCTTAAGAATGCAAGGATTAAATATATTTTAGTTTTGAGATATAAAAATATCCAACATCAAATCAAGAAGAGTGCATTTGATAAAAGAGTGTGTTACTTACCTTCAGCTTAAGCAAATTGATATTTTTGGAAAATTGCGAATTTTTTCGGTAGTGAGAGTTTTTGTTTAAAATAATTATTATTTTTTATTTGTTACTTTATTGCAGATTAATTACAATATATTAAGTGAATAAAACTGTTCTTGCTGTTACTTAGGAACTGTGGAATTTTAAAAACCAATCTTAAAATAAGAAGGTTTTAGTTAGGAGCGTCCCACTGGGACATACCCTGAACCCTGCGATCGGTCGTTACAAACATTTCCCTCTTGCACCGCTTGCATACATGTGCACAAAATCATTATACCCTTTTTAACCATGTTCAATGGTTACAGGGTATAATAAATAATAAATGTTGTACTCAGGCATAAAAGCTTTTATGTTAGCCGGATTAATTAAAGTAACTTTATACTTGGGGTTTTTTTTAAAATATTCTTGAATAAAATATTCTTGCTTACTGGGCCGTACACTGACTGTATTTATATTAGACATATCAACAGATTGGCTTCCTCTTCTATTTAATACATAGATAACAATAAGGATTTTTAATTTCGTTTATTTGTTCATACACAATTTATGTACTTAGTTCAGCTAGCAAAATCAACAGCAAATGTTTAACCTTTATTCCTGGCCTACAGCCAGCCGGAGATCATGCGTCCTGTAACGGTGGATTTGCCACGTTCACCACCCGCCGCAGCGCTACTTTGACCCACCTTGATGGCTGGCTTGAGTGGTGCCGGAGCGGGCTTCTTATCATCTAGTTTCTTCTCGTCGGTCTTTTTCTCATCGGACTTGACTTCGCTCGGCTTCTGCCCAGCTGTCGTTGTGGGCTTCGATTCGCCTGGCTTGCCGTTGGTGTCCTTTTCTTTGTTGGCATCGCTCTTCGGTTCCTGTCCGTTTTTCTTGTCATCTGGTTTGGTGGCCGGTGTGGCTCCTCCGCTCGTTTCATTTGCCGCCTTGGTGCCGCTGGGCGTTGTGGCTGCAGTTGTTGTTGTTTTTGTATCCGGCTTGGCATCCGCGGGAGCCGAAGGCGCTGCACTCTTGGCAGCTGCTGCAGCAGCTGCTGGTGGCTTGGCCGCCTCGCTTTTAGCTGCCTCCTCTTTCTTGGCCGCCGCCTCGGGCTTGGCTGTTTCATTTGGCTTAGGCGCTGCTGGCTTGGCATCGGTAGACTTGATGGGCGGTGCCGGTGCCGTCGGTTTACCTGCATCGCTGCTGGACTTAGTTGACTCATTGGGCTTAGCGCCATTCACAGCAGCTGGCGGTTTGCTGGCTGGTGGCATGGGCTTTTGTTCGCCTGGCTTGGCGCCAACAGCTGGCGGTGCGGTCTTATTATCGCCGTTTAGTTTTTTGCCATTGGCTGATTTCTTGTCATCCGCTGGTTTTTTATTTTTATCATCAGCAGGTTTCTTATCATCCTTGCTGTCCGCACCGCCGCTCTTCTCATCCACATTCTTGACGGATGCGCGCAGTGCAGCGGCTGCCAACATGGAGGCATTGCCGCCGGCGCTGTTTGTCGATTTTCTGGATTGCTGCTAAGGAATACACAACACTTAATTTACGGTTTATTATTCTATTGAAATGTAGGCTTACGCTGTTGCCATTTGCTTTCTTGTCATCATCTCCCTTGGGCTGATCGTCAGCATCGCCCACAGAGACTTCATCGGCCGCCATCTTCTTGCGCATGAACTTCACATAGGCCACGCGCGTGGCACGCGTCACTTCGCCCAAGTTCGGATTGAATTCTAGAGATTGGGCGATATATAAGTATATATAAGATGGACTACAAATCTCAAACGAGAGCGTACCTATCAACTGAGTCTGGTCCATCTGCAGACCCTCGTTGGCCTGCTCGATAATCTTGCGCCGCAAGCTGCGCTGGCTGTGACGCTGCATGGAGGAGCGCTTGGAGCCAATGGGATCCGCGGTGAATGTGTTCTTTCTGGCAATGGCATTCCAGTCCTTATCCCTGGAAATCAAAGCAACATCAGGTAAGCAAGTTATCCTTATTGGAATACAATCAGCCTTACCCCTTTTGGGTCTTCTTCCTGCCTATGACCTTGGCCAGCGAGGAGAATATGTCGCGTCCGTTCTCATTTTCATTCATTTCCTGCTTCAGATTCTCGACGAAGCCAATCTGGAAGTCCTTCATAATGCGACGTTCCATTACCTTGCCCTTGGTGGTGCGCGCGGCAGCTGTAAGTGGTTGGGTGGTTGGCTTAAGTGGGTGGCTTAGCAACATTTGGGACTGGGGCTAGTCGGTACCTTGCGTCTTCTTCTCAATGTCGGGCACATCCCAGCTGTTGTTGGTAAAAATCTCCAGCAGCTCGAAACGTAGCGAGCTAATGTCCTGGCGCACCTCAATGATGTCATCCTCGGTGACGCCGTAATCGTCACGACGCCGCTGCTCGGCCGTCACATAGCGGCGCACCAGCAGCTTCATCACTTTGTCATGCAGTATCTGCGCCTTCTCCATGGACTTGCGCTGAGGGAGGGAGAAGACAGTAAGAGAATTGACGCAGGCAAAGCCACAGGAGCTTTATTGAAACTGATTTGCCAATGGATTTGTATTGATTGCCAACTTTCTCGGCTAGGGTTAGGCTTATGAGCGTGGGGTGTGGAGGCACCTACCATGAAGCTCTTGGTGCGGGAGGGTCGCTTGCGGCCAAGTGTCTTGCGCAACATTTTCATGTTGGGGCATAAATTGAATGGCGGCGGTATGGTGCCGCCATCCTCAAAGTAGCTCATCCACAGCTGCGAGCGGGCAAACTTCCACTCGGTGTCGGCGCGCTCCGAAATAATTTGATACGAATTGGACATCATGGCAATAAGCATGTTGAGCAACACGATAATGTTGATAACCGAGTACGAGCCGAACATCAGCAGCGCCCAGAAGCGTGTAAAGCTCTTGATGCCAGCCAAATCGAAGGAGACCAGATCCACGAGACCAAATGAAGCCCAGAAGAGCGACTGAGAGGTCTCAAACAAACTGTAAATTGAACATCATCATCATCACTTTTTAAGTCCTTCATTTTCTATCATAATAAACTTACTTGGAAAAGCGCCGCCAGATGGTGCAGGCCTTCTCCTGATCATCAAAGTCCGCCACATCGGGATGCAGGTGATAGCATTTGTTCTTCTCCAGTTCCGCGTAGTACCAGAGCAACTGGTTCAAGCCGCAGCCAAAGGCAAACAGCACCAAGGTATAGATAAAGAAGAACTTGATAATGTCGATAATCATGCGGCCCAACGACACTTGTAGCGGTCCCAAATGTGGATTAATCGAGAATATGTGCACCAGCTTCAAGTAGGAGAAGACCATACCCGCGGCAAAGGCGCCCTCGGAGAGCAGCATAGGATCAAAGGGATGCCAGTGCTCGCGCGGAAAATATGGATCAATGCCTCGGAACCACAAATCGCGCTGGAAGTCGATGATTAGTAATCGATAGGTAATGTTAAAGTTATCCATATATATATTAGTATTAATATGTAACTTATTGATAAGTAATCAGTCAGTAATGGATGGGTAATCAATAAACAATCCATGAGTTGTTCGATATGTTATCGGTATTTAATCGATTTGTAAATGAATGACATAATCCAAAGATCTGTAATCAGCTTACATGCACTATGACCCAAGCGGTGGCCCTACAAAGTATCCAAGTCACATAAAACATATTTGATATATAGTCCACAATGTTCCATAGATCCATAATATACTCAAATAAGCCGTCAGAATATAAAGACTTGAGTTCCTCCAATATAAGCGCCGCAATATACATGATAATAGCCAGCTCAATAGGTCCCGGCAACGAGCCGCGTTCGTGTTTACGCCAATCCTCCAACATGGTCAACATCCAGGGAAATGCCAAAAGCTCGAAGGTAATCTGCACCACGCGCAATGAGGCAGCACCCAAAAGCACTGATTATGAAAGAGAAGATTTGGAATAAGAAGAACCTGTGATACCCCATAATAACGTGAACTCACTCAAGAAAAACATGTAGGAGCAGGAGTGTGTGATGAACTTAACGAACGGCTTGCGCATAAACTTGGCACCCTCCGAGTCCGGCGCTAGAATATATTTCAAGCTGTATATGGGAAAGCTGCAGCCCAGCTTGATGACATCCATGAGCTGCTGGGAGGCTTGTTTGCGTCGGAAACCAGGTAAGCCTTCATACCAAATGGCAGCCAGCAATTGTTGCACATTCGGATGGGCCACAAACTGCAAAGATGTGAATTCGATCTAGAAATAGGTGGGTTTATGAGGTCTATTCCACCCACCGTCTTCTGCTTGTAACGTATAGCCAACTTTAGGCGTTCCAGTGTCTGTCGCTGCCCGGGCGACCAAATCTCATGCGATGTTTCGTGATTAAAGTTGAGCATTACCTCCAGCTCCGTGGAGGTGCGCGCGTGGTCCAGCAGCGCTGTTACAAAATCCTGCACGGCTTGACGCATTTCCTGAATACAACGAAATATTGTCATTAAAAGTTTTAGATCAATGTGTATATCCAAGTAGGTATTTCACGGTTTTAAAGCGACTTTATAATTTTGCTTTAATTTCTCTTTTGTCTGTAGAAAAAGTTAATATTTCCGAACAAAACATGAAACGTCTGTATCCGTGATTTTTTTATACAAATGAATTCTTACATAATCTTACAAAATGTATTCGGAAGATACCATGAAAAACACTTTTAATTGTTTTCTTAGATGGGTTTTTTGTGAAGTTTTAAAAAATCAATTTTTTATTTGACGGACGAATAAGTGCATTAGTTTTCTTGTATATTTTTACCCTCGTTAGATGAATTTTAGCTTGTGTAGTGTTTGCACGATTAGTCAGTCAATCACTCAGTTAATCATTTACCACCTGTTTATTTGTCTAGTCTGCCTGTCCTACCGTATATTCTGCACGAAATTCCGATTCCATGGCTTGCAAGCGCTTCAGTTCCCATGACAACTGAAATGCGGTGAGCACAGGATCACGCGAGCTCAGAGCTATCAACGAGCTGGCTGAGAGCGCGCGATACGCATTGATACGCGACTGCGAATGGCGCAGGGAGTCGGAGGTCTGCGAGGTTACGCACTCATCGCAACCGCACCTACAAAATCGGAGATTTAATTAGTGGCTATCACAGCTTAAATCGAGTTTCCGCTCACTTGACGTCGTGCGGCATGGGCAGCGTTGCACCGCGATCCAGCAGGATCTTTAGTATCTCATAATTGTTGCGATGTGCAGCGAGAATCAGCGGCGTTATGTCCGTGGTGAAGGTAGATTTCGCGCGATCCACCGCTTCCCAGCTCTGGGCAAAACAAAACGCTTAGGCAATGGCTAACAGAGGCAAAGCTAAAACTCACATAGGGCTGTCCCTCCTTGTGATTGGTCTCCTCCCACTGCAATAGCTCCTCGACTGCCTCCACATACTCCTCGGATATGGCATGGAGCAGAGCATCGCCCACTTCAATATTGTTCTCCAGCAGTAACACCATCAGATCAAAATTCTCATTCTCAATGGCCGAAATTAATGCGGATCGATTCATGGGATCCGTGCAGTTGATGTTGAACTTATCAGACGGTGTCTCCGCATAATCCTCAAGGATTCTACAAGCAGAGAGGCTGGCATTAGACTGCCAGGATATCAAATAGAATCATCTACTAACTTCTTGACACCTGGCAGATCACCACGCTCACAGGCTAGGATGAAGTTCTTCTCCACATCGCTGAGAACATACTCCTCGGCCATCATCAAATCGTAATCCAGGCGGGACCCAGCCGCCTTTTCGGCATCTGTCTCCATGATGGCGACGGCTTTGTTAACACAATAAACAAATCAAACGAAAGCAGAGCTTATCAACACTTCACATTTTCAGCTAACACTGCACTACACGAAATATCCCTGCGATGGTGGCAAGAGCTGATGGTCTAATCCTTTTTCTTGTTATTTTTGTTGTATTCACCGTATCCTTTTGTGCTGCACGATGTTGTGTCTCCAATTAGCCGCGTTAAACTGCCCACAGATGGCCAGTTCGACGTGGTATATGCCGCTAATTACATTAGCGCTTGGCCAAAACTCGGTCAATACGTATGCAAAACAAGTCAATGGGCGCCGTCAGGGACCTATGCTAATCGCCAATTGACTTCAGCTCTCTGATTGCCAAAGAACAGAGCACATTTCGCATTGCCCACAACGGGCTGAGAACAATGCACAATGCGAGACAAATTATGTTCGATTTTCGATTTGAGAAGCCGTAGAAACGGAAACGGGCAAAAACTCGTTTACTAAAATGTGATATAGCCAGGGCACTTGCATATCGCTTTGGAATCTATGATAAGCCATACTAAACTAAGGTGCGAGAGATAAAATAAATGCAGTTATATATTTATAAAGTCATATTTAAAGCGAGCGCCTAATAATCAAAAATTAATTATAATCGCTTAAGTTAAATTTTAATTCAGAAATTTACTAATTCTGCTAGGGTTTTCCATGACGAAGTTAGTTAGTTCGTTGGTTAGTTAGTTAATAATTTGAACTACTGTCAAAATAGTGTCATTAAATCTAAAATTCTTTGCTAATGTTAATGTTTTCACAAAAAAAAAATTTATATGACAAGATAAAAAATATATGTAAGTTATGTGTGATTAGGCAGTTGGCATTTAAATGTGATACAATAAACTTTATAACAATTATAATATGTTTTATCTACACTCTCTTAGTTATACAAATAGTTATACCTGTTGTTATAAGCATAGTTAAGCGCAAGTAAATGGGAAGCTACGTTTAGATAGCTTTGCTTTATTTTGTATAACAGTTTATTACTCAAAAGCGTAATGCAAAGCTTTTATAAAACTTTAAAGCATATTTATGTGCATGTGATTTGAAAGCTTGAAACTTTTTCTTAAGAGAGCCTTAATGAAAGAAAATATAAGAGAGAGTGAAAATCAAGTTAGGCAAATAAATTTAATTAAAGACAGCAACAGGTTGCATTTATAAGAATAACTTAAAATCAACTCTATAATGGAAATTTGACTAACATAATTAAGTTGATTTCAATTTGAAAAATGTTAATTAATAAAAATTGATTATTTTATAAATGGAGCGCTTCCATCGATAACATATCACTGACAGATACCGTAAACAAAAGCAACAACTGCCGCTCTGCTCGCAAGTGGCAATACTTGACTGTATTTCGTGTTGCACGCTGCGTGTTGCACGTTGCCTACTTTTGTGCATCAGCAGTGCGTGTTTCTATGTCAATGCACTTGGAAATTAATGCACTGCCTGGCAATGGGATATACGTGTGCTCGCAAATACGCGGGTACGCAACTCCATTGCTATGGAGCTGGCACAGGTGGCCGCACAGATTGCCACTGTGGGTGGCTACGTACGTGCTCAAGTCGTGGAAAATGTAGGGTGCAGGGTGCACGCGGCGCGTTGCAGATTGCAGGGTGCCGAGTGCAATGCACTTCGTTGACATTTCTCTGTGTATGCTGCTCGAAATGGAATGGAATTTTGAAATTAAAGTTGCGAATGCTAAGGATGAGTTGTAAGTGGGTGGATATATTAATTAAATGCGAATTAATACGTAATGTGTGCAGTTAAAGCGAACTATTTTCAAATCTCGAATAGTTATAAGTCTCACAATTATATCTATTAACATTTAACAAACATACATATGAGAAAATAGTTGCTAGATTTTCCTAGCTCGCTTTAATCGTATTTAGAAGTAGTCCTTATATGTATCCAGTTCCCTCTTAGGTGGCCATTTGTGTGTGCCATGTGCACAGAGTGTGGTAAAAGCCGTTACACTTAATGAAACATTGGCCTCCAGAAGAACACCCTGCCTCCACACACCCACCAGGTCCCCTCTTGCGCGCTTCCAGCGAGGCTTTCGCTTCAGCAGGTACTTGTAAACGAGCGAAATGTATCTTTCAGCCTTTGAAAGGCGGATGACGTTTTGCTGCTTGTTAGCACAAGTTGCACTTTCACTGACATTACACAAACAACGGCAGCAACAACAACAATAAAAACTGCAGCAAACATTACTATGTAAGGGGTAACTTTGAGGGGCGGGGTCAACTTTTGCTTGTCAAGTTGAACTTTATTTTTTTACAACAATTATATGGCTTATTTTTTTGTAGACTTCAGAAATAAAATAAATATGAACTGTTTACTTTTCCTCTTATAGCAATCGTCCGGCGAGACTAACTTAGGGAGAACTGACAACAATAACAGTAAGAATTATAGCAACTTTCCATATCAAGCAGAGCTGTGTCTCAAGAGCGATTCAATATACAGTTATTTGTGTTGGAAAATAAATATCATGAATGAAATAAGATCTATCAGAAGAAAATGTTGATACTCAATGATTATCATCATAACTTAATGATCGCTGAAAATTTTAAACTTTTATGTGGTCAGTATTTTAGAGAAAAAAATTATTTTGTAAGTGTTTTCTTGCTAAAAGTCGTATCTCAATAAGTCGACATTGCGTATGAGTAATGCAGTTAAAGAAGTTCAATTGAATAAGTCAAACGAGTAGCTTTGGAAATCAATAAAGGCATTTTTATATTTTTTACGTAAAACTCTTCTATTTGAAATTGTAAACAAAACATGTATAACATAAGCTCTAAAGTTATTATTAATTTAATAGCTAAGGATTGCTAAGGTTATGTTTTATGTTTAATGTCCAATGCTTATAATCTAGTTTATTAACCACATCACCTACAATGGTAATACTCAAGTGCTTTAAATACCTGGAATAAACGGCAAGCAATAACATCAAAGCAAATACCGTAAACTAATACTAGCCAATACCGCATTTTCCCTCCCCCGCTTCCCTTAGTGTCAATAGGGACAAAGCACGGTGCATGTGATATTCTTGAAGTGAGTGGCAGGAAATTAAAGACCGGATACCGGTTAAAGAGAACAAACGAGGAGATTAACACAATGAAAGTATGTACACGGGTAGCACTCTAACTAAATTGTCTACTCTCTCTCTTACTCTCCGGCAGTTTGTAAATCGATACGACTTCAAAGTCGCACTATTTAAAGTTAAAATGCCCGTTAATCATTAATTTTTTTGCGGCAATTCTATTTGTGCATGAACAACTGCCACGTAAATAGCCGTATCTCAACTTGACCCAAACGTACAAATAAGGGAGAAGAAAGGGAGAAACGAAAATGAACTCCGCCACCCAGCGGCCGCCCACAAGCAGCGCTGTTTACAGGAACACCGCAAGGGAAATTCACCACCGATTGTCGCCGGGTATTAAAGCCGATGTCAGCCTGTGGCAGGCGCTCAGTGCACAACTTGGTGGCCAGGCGAACGCACCTACCAAACCGCAAGGATAACGTGTGCAACATAAACATAAATATATTTCTAGTTTTATATTTTACTCTTTTTTATTATAAAAGTGTAAACAACATAATTCTCTGTATATATACTACATACACATGTTATAAGTAGGGGAGCATCGAGCTAAAAAGTACAAACAATAAAATAGAAAAGTTTCAGTGGCAACAATTGCAGCTTACAGGATATTCACAGGATCTGAAGGGGCAACGGGTTTCTGTTTGCTTCTACAGCTGAGTAAGTGAAAGTGCCTCTGGGCGAGTGCAGCTCAAAGGAGTGCAGCCACAGGATGTGCCAGTGTGCATGTTATCCTGTGTGCATGCTTGTTTGATTTTTTTTGGTTTTGTTTTGTCAGCTACGTAGAGTTCATTGACTGCGAATCGGTAAGTCATAATTTTTAGGGTGTATAAAAGTGTGGGAGAATGTTTTTCCGCTTTACATAAACTTTCGGCTTTAAAAACTTATCTTAATTTTTTTTGGGGTTTTTATTTGGGTACAACCATAGCGACTATTCGCAATTATTTAATATTACGTAGATGCCACTTTATCTATAATTAATCTGTTGTCCCCCTGCATTTCCAGACTTTGCGCAACAATTTGGAAAACACGAGTTATTTTTTAATATCAGCTTCCCCTCGTTCATTACTTGCTGTAGGCCTCATTCAAGTCTTGTACATTTTTTGTGGCCATGCGTGGGCGTCCCTAGCGCAACTAAAACTGCGATTTTCCCCATTTATCAAACTGAAATGTTATCGTGGGGTCGGCATTTCATTTTGGTTACGACATATTTGACTGAAAATATTTTAATTTTGAATAAAACAAGAATTTATATTAATATTTAACTTTGATGGGGATTCAATGAACTTAACACAGGCATGCCTGAAAGTTCAGTAAACGTGAAAAATGGAAATGAGTAAAATATTAAATAGTTATGGGTCATGCATAGAACATGACTGTAATAAAGCTAAGCTAACATAGGAATATTTTAATTTTAAATGCCGCAAATTTATGGCGCATTTTTAGAAGAGGTAACCTTAGACAGAAGAGTTGCAGAAGAGATTTTAGAGCGTATAATATCCTTGTTTTATTTCTCTTTACAAAATAGATGCCAAACTGAACTTTGACTTAAACTGAAGTACAATTGATACAACAAAATGTTCCACAACAAACGATGCCACTGATAAGCTACAAAAAATCAAAGAGTATCTTTAATTTAAATGAGAAATAAGTGTATAAAAAAATCATATATATAAAATAATATAAAATGCATCAGGTACTCAGCTATGAGACGGCTGTGAGGGCCAACAGCAGCTCGCGCGAATATCGCGAATATGTGACAAAGCGCACCTGCGTCTCGCTTCTGCTCACCATTGGCTTAATTATGCTCATCTCAGGTAGGCTCAGTGGGGGAATTCAAGGATACACTTTCTGATATGGTAATGAGCTGTTTGTTTGCTTCACAGGCTACTTGTTGGGCAATTTTGTGACGGAACGCAAATACCACATTCGCCAGCTGCTCACAAAAAAGGCAATCAAAGTTGGTGATGGCAGCGAGGATGCGGGCAGTGAGCGGTATGTGCAGTTAAGTAGTGCGGATTATGGTGACTTACAGGAGCTGCACGCCTATCAAAGGAACAAGGACCAAGTACTGGCCGCCGCACAGGTGCTGAATAAGCTGCTGCAGCAGGACGAGAGCGAAAGATATTTGGCCACATCCTTAAATACGGAGATTTTTAACAAATACATCAGCTGCACACAGGACATACCGCCCAATACGAACATCAAGGCCAGTCAGTTTATAGAGCAGCTGATCGATAATACCATAGCCAGGCAGCGCGATTGCATGCGAATTATTCAGGTGGTTATCGATAATCATCTGGCCAATAGTCAGCTTTGAGCCAAATTCATAAATCTAGGGATCAGCTTAAGTCGATGGTAATGCGAATTTGTTTTTAGTTGCCAAATAAACAAATATTCTGTATTTCTTAGAACGGAACTATTTTTAATATTGTAGCGCAAAGATTTGTATGAATTTTTATAAATGTATGTGTATGTGTATGTGTGTGTAAGTATAGAGATTTTCGATGATGTATTTTCAAAGCAAATAAAGCCAAACCACATTGAGATGTGTTGAAAATAAACTGTCATCCATCCCAGTGCCGAACAACCTTGTCCATCAGCCGCGACTCGACTGACAAATGACGAGCCAGCATAACAATAGATCGGCTTAACATACATATGTATATGTATATATGTATGTATATATAGACGAAACACAAACTAAAGCTAAACCCTTTTGTTTTTCGGATTTGAAGATTTCACACGCAGTCAGCACAGGTGGGCGTTCTGTGGCGCTTCGGGCATCGCCCATTAAATTTTGTGGGTGTGCGCGGGGGGTCGACGAAATGCTAATCACCTAAGGAATAGCAAAACGCACAACAAACAAAATTAATTTTTATTTTCATTTTTTTTTTTTAAATATGTAAAGCAAAGTGCGCAAAGTTGATTCAACAAAAGAAAAAAGCAAAAAGAAAAAAACCACTAAAGAAATTATTGGACAAGATTTATGATATTATTAGTTGTATCGACACTTTGTTACATAAAAAGCAAACAGGTCAATTTCAGGGCAGGGCAGGGGTAAGCTGGGCTGGGCTGACTGACCCAAACACATTCATAAATTATGGTTTCCACTTGGCATTTGGTTGTTTATGAGTGTTGGCTGCAAATTCACATCAATATTGATTGCCCTTTTTGGTGTGAAATTAATGCAAACATAACGAAATTCTAATTTAGTGGGCTGGGTAAAAAGTTAGCTTATATAATCTGCAACAGCGAATTCTATTTGAATTTAAATTTAATTTGTCATGGTGACTTTTTAAGTAATTTATGTATACATTTGTATATAACAATTTTTGTTTTTAAATGCAGAAATAAAAATCGGCTTAGATTTTATACCCTCATGGCAATTAAAAATCTATTAAGATACATATGTATATGTGAAAGCGCAGACACTGTGAGATTGTCAAGTCTGATCTTTACTTCGTTATTATAATTTCCGTAATTTAACTGCTTTTAAGGAAAACACAAATATATTGCACATGTGTGTCAATCAAAGCTACTCAATCAAAGACCAGGTTTCTCTAGCGTCATTTTGAGTATTTCGGCAATTTCTATAACAAGATATCAAAGCTCGCCGAGGCCTCTTTGAGAAATGACAGTGGACTCAAGACAAATGTCTAGGCCTGACATTAAGCAGCAGACAATAGTAAGCCAGCCGTAGATGGTTCAGGAGTTCATGTGATGGAACAAAGCTCGACTGTCTTTTAATGCCCAGCACGCCAGTAGCCCAACAAGAAGACAATATAGGGGGTATCAAAAGTCAAACTGAAGCGGCCTTTACTTTGCGGGTGTGACCACAGCGTGGCACACAATTAACCGGCTGCCAAATGATTGATTTAGCTTACTTAAAAACCCATTTCGTATAATCTGGAATGGACGCAACCATCTGAAATTGAAAGCGAAGCCGAAACCGACGATGGCTACCAACCTATTGCTGAAGATCCGTATCAAATGCGTCTATCTGAAGATGATGATGATGATGATGACCTCCAAACCCAGACCCGAAACTGAAACCCCAAATCTAAAACGCGAATGCAAATGAGTCCAAAAATGCGTTGGCAAATGGTGTGTGTATATTTTTCTGTTCCCCTCTCAGCAATGCCAACTATATTTCACACCTTAAACGATTGGATCAATGGATTCATTGCTATTTCTTTTCACTATTTGCATTTCAAATTATTGCCTGCTGCTCTTATTGACATGTTTATTTTATACGCGCCGCACACAATGGCCTTTGTCTTACCTACGATTGAATTTATTTATTTGATATTTTTTCATATTTTGAACCGATCGAAGATGAACCAGCATATCATATTTTTAACAAGTTTCTCAATTGTTTTGTGCTTTTTACACTGTTTAGTCCGAGTTGATCGCTTGTTTAATTTGCCACTAATAAATATAAATACCTGATTGACTGCGTTTTTGACTAAGAGTTTGTCTGAGGCATTTTGACAGGCATATGTCATAATAGAGACACGACCCTCCTACCAAAAAAAAAAGCTGATGAGTCGATTATGCAGAGACACGTGCTTACAGAGAGGGGAACACTCCAGATAAGCAGTAGTTATTAGTTGTAGTTATTAAAAGGTGTGCCAAGTGGCACAAAATATATTGTAAAATTAGCAGGGACCAATTTAAATTTTTTGCATCATTTCGCTGAATTTTGGGTAAAACTTTTATAAGCCAATCCTAGCTTGAAATTTACCGTATTATTCATTCGCACTAATATGCATAGCCAGAGGCTGTACTATTTTTCATCAAGCATGCCTTTTAAAATTACTCTTATAACTTTTGTTATTATTGAATGTTTGCATATACCAAAAATTTGTCGAATATAGGGTAGTATTAAAATAGTATCTTTTGAAAGAAAAACAATAAATTTGGTGAATTATATACGAAAAACAAAAATTTTAATTCTTCCGAGATTGATGTACTTACGTAGATGGAAATGCATGAAAACATACACATTTTTCCTAAATAGATACATTTTAGTTTTTAACCCAGCTTAATGGTTGATGATGTCTCTTACTTCTGCTTCATACATTAACCCAACTGTAATTACTCTAACGATATACCTATAAAGTACTTCAATAACATATTTTTTGCAGTGCATTCTTCGTTAGATACTTTTAATACCCACAGCAAGGGTAACGCGCACCTCCTTCGAAATGTATCAAAGCAAGAAGCTCAAAACTTCATTAAGAAATTATCCAGAGCCAATGGGTTCAATGGCGAGCTGGCATTTTCAGTTTCCAGTGGTGGCAAACCAGTAGCCAAAATTCGGCTCACGTTCAGCTCGGAGTTCAGTCGGAATCGTGCGCAGCTGGCATCGCGACCAGGTGATGGTGATTCTGGACAGGCTTTGCCACTTGCTGCTTGGGCCACAATCAAAATTTGTTCAATGTACAAAATGCCAAAAGCCTGCAGCTTGGCTGCCAAGCTGTTTCGGCTGTTTTGTCTGTTTTGGCCAAAAGTCAAATTGAAAATTTGTTTGAAACAGAGAAGAGAAACGCATGTACGATACGTATGCGATAAGGCGGTAAACGGAAAAGGGTGAAAACGGGTTCAAAAGCGCACAAGGCGATGAGGCTGCACTCAAATATCAAAAGTCACGACGAAGAAAGCAGGTTTCGTCTCTTATTGCAATGGTATATGCTATAAGGTATGGTATGGTATATGGTAAAGTATGGCATGTCGCGACTTCGATGTTTCGGCTTTTTTTTCGGGCGCGGGCTGCACCTCACAATACATTTCGCAAATACGAATAATAATAGGCGGTAAATGATGTGCCTGTACATGCGCGCGGCTCGAACTCTTGTCTGTCGTCATGTGGCAAGTCGCGATTTTCCACTCTGCGGAACAACTGCACATGTTAGGTCAGCAAAACACTTCACAGCCAACTTGCGGTGTGGCATTCCAGATTTGTTGCCAATTTTGTAACACTCTGGGGGTCACAGGCTTTATCTGATCATATTTATGCATTGGTTGCTTTGTAATGGTATTATTGGTAGCATTTGAAAGCCATCGATGACAAGTTCACACGCTTTTGTGTGTAATATTTCTATAGATTCATTATTTATGTCAAGCTGAACTTTCATTTTGTATTTGAACGAAGTAAAAATGTGGCAAGACTGACATTTCTTAAATTAATAATAACAATTTTAAATGAAGAGTTTTTCTTGAAACCAAAATTTTTTATAGGGAGAATTAAAAGAAATGTAAAACATTGTACTTCTATTAAGAATATTTTTACTAATATGAATTCTGTTAATTCTTAGATTAATTAAGGTTGACTGTAGTGATAACTAGATTGCGAGAATACTTAACTTAAAATTTTGATTTGTTTTTGTAGTTTCCATTTTATTTTTATGTTTATTTCCGCTATTTTGTATATATTTTATATTATTCTTCATTTAAATATTTCTTTTCCCTATTTAAATCTTTACACAGTAGGTAGGTATAGTACAGATACTTTTAACTAGGCGTTAAATTCAAGGGTTAAAAAAATGAGTTCAAGTTTAAATACTTTTCGTTTTTAAATGCAGCGCATGCTATGCCATGCACCCAAAAAGTTTTCTATACTTTTTAAGTGCGTAGAGGTCTATCTTTCATGGCCGAGATGTCTGTCAGTGATGGATATGCCGACAGCAGCTCATCAAAGCGCAGTTGCGCAGTGTGCATGCAACAATATCAAATAAACTAATCCACTTTTTGCACAGGAGCTTAGCGGAAATGACTACAAAAAACGGAAATCGAACGTGTGGACAGTGCGTAGATGAGAGCTGAGCTAATTTGCATGTACAAATGGCGCTAATTTGAGAGAAATCTTTACCGCGAAATTGTCGGCAAATACGTAGGCAGCCAGGCGGAAGCGGCAGATAAAGCTAAAGCCTGGCCAAGTTTGAACCGTGGCGCGTGTTCCCGCTGGCCTTTTGGCTGTGGCTGTGGGCTGTGGCTGTAGCTGTAGTTGCGGCTCATTAAGATCTGGCTAGCGCTGCAGGCAAGGATTTTGGCATGGCCAAAAAACCAGTTGCTGTAGCTGAAGCTGAAGATGCGGTTAAATAACTCGAAAACGTCATAAAACAGAGTCACAGCGATTCGAATTGGAAAGTGGCCAATGACGCGACGTCCGCCAAGCTGTCAAAAATGACACTCGCTTAAGGCCCAAACGAAAGGCTTAATTAAATAACACTTCACCATAAGGTAGAATTGCTCGATTGCGATTGCATCATATGGGCCAGAGAGCAGATTTAATTTGCAACCGTTGCACTCCAGAGCCAAGTTCAAAAAGCCCATAAGGGCCATTTCTATTATAAGCAGACAAATAAAAAACAACAACAAAAACAAGCAGCAACAATAGGCAAAAAGCAACAATAAAAAAGTCTGCAAGCAAACGCAGCTTTCATTCATTAGGCCGCCGCTAGGCAAAGCCACAGTCTTAGCCATGATCAACAGTTGGCAACATTGATGCCAACGCTGGCGTCGCAGTCGACGGCGACTGCCGGCAACATTGCGGCAGCCGCAGCAGCAGCATCTTCAGCTTGGTCCGTTTGGGGCAGGCCAGGGGAAACCTCAAAAATTGAACGCTTGCGCTTCAGTTTCAGTCTGCAGCGAGCGTTCAGACGGTTCAGTTGTTGTTTGCCAGCGGCCAGCAGCCGCATTCAACTACTCCCCCCAAAAAACAACCAAAAATCAAATTCAGATTGAGTAAACGAAAAAAGCAAGCATCAAAACCAAAACAAACGCGAGAGTTAACAACAGCTAAAAATCGATATATCGACCGGTTGTTGTTGCTCTTGGTGTGAACTGTTCGCTAATTTAAAAAAAAGTTTCGAAACTTTCGAATTAAACGAAATTAACACGGCTAAGTTAAAGTGCAGCAATTGTTAAAAGCGTTAAACAAAATAAATGAATAAATACTTCGGATCATAAGAAAATACGTTTTTAAGAAATTGTGCGTCGAAGAATAACAAAAAACGTACAACTAAATAGTTTCGATTGAAACTAAGAGCTACGGCCAATAAATTGGATAACTTCAATATATTTTTTTTAGCATAAATTATGCTTGTGGTAAGTAATAACTAGATCTGAAAATAAAGTAAATTTTGTAAAATTGCAAAAATATCATACTTATTGATTCTTATGTTCACTCCGTTTTATAAAATTTTTCTCGTAATGATCAGTAAATTTTATCTTGAATGGATTATATCAATAATCCCCAATATGATCTCTAATTATCAAAGACTTTTATTGTGTTAAAAATATTCCAAGCAAATAATATAATTAATTGCTTAGATGTTATTTATTATTCTTCCGTATAGACAATAATTCTTAACTGTACTTGGGTTGATAAAGATTTGATGGAATCAGGACTCTGTTATGAGAAACTTTTAAATAACTCCATTGAAGTGTACTACTTCTTTTTATTTGATTCTTAATGGAATTGTGTATAACTTTATGGTCACTGATCCGTAACTCCGTCTTCCAAAAATATTGTTGGTCCTCATGAAACTCAATTCTTGTGAGTTAAGATTTCTTCCCTATTATTTCAAATTTTAACTGGAAGTTAATGTATTTTCTAATGACAAATGATCCTCAAATATATCCGGCTTATATTCTATGAATGAATATGCTTCCTTTCCGTAGCGATCAATAAAAGCAAATTTTCTTAAGTAAATTTGCAGCTTTATATTTGTTTTCAAATTCTTCCATCGATCATTAGCTCTACTCGATCGTATTCTTGAATTGATTTTCAGCTCTATTCAAATTTATTGAACTAAACTCATTAACTGATCTATATGAATACCATCGCAAGGAAATACTTTAGAAAGTAGTAGAAAGTTAACCACTTGTCAGGGGGCGTGGTCTGTATGTTGTCTGTTAATTTAATTAAAATAAGACGTACGCATGATGATCAATTAGTAAAATCTACTAGTCAGCAACGCCCCAATTTGGCACAGTCATTATAGCAGAATGTGGGAGTTTTGATGAGCAGCGCCCATCGATCAATAGACAATCATAAAAACATAACATATATGTCTATACATATATATGTATATATTGATGTTGGTTTTTGTCTTTTAGACAGATCATATTAAGGAAAGTCATTTGATTTGCATGCCAAGTCATTTCTGTAATGGCTTTTTAATGCCATTCAATGATTCCATTTCGATGCGATGTCCCACTGTGCAATAAAGCAATTAATTAGCAATATATGTGGAACTCATTTGGTTCACAGATTAATCTCAACTTAAGTAAGATACGCACTTGGAGCCCATAAAGATCATTAGTTGTAATGGATACCACTTTATCTCAGGGCTAATTGGCTACGAAAACAAATGTTGCATTTACCACAAATGGCAGTAGAGTGAAGGCTTGTGGCCAAGTCGAACGATGTGTTGTTTGTGTTGCCTTTGCCTCAGTTTGTATTTGACTTTAACTAAATTAAGTCGTTTACATTCCAATCAAGTTTTATTTTTTTTTATAATTGAATTAAAGGTTTTTCTGGTTCTTTGACTTGCCACTTTCATGAATGCCAGAGCGAATTTTAAGCATTCCACAAAACACACCCGACCATATCCAATTGCGGCTTATGCAACTGGCTACAAAAAATATATAATATACAAAAACTGTTGTTGTTGCTGCTGCTGCTGCTGCTGCGAACGACCTGTTGCAAAGTTAAGAGTTGGCTCTGGGCTTTCAACTGATCGCTGACCAGGCAGTCAACCAAGTCATCAGTGAAGACGTCCCAAAACGCAAGATGTGTGCATCTGTCGTCTGTTGTTGTTGACATGCAATAAAATTTCACTTTTCGCCATTGCATAATTGCAGTTTGACAATGCTTAAAATTGATTATGTGTCTGCATCTTCCTTGCCAAACTGCTGGTTTCACCTCAGCAACGACCAAAATTAGCAAGCTGCCACATACATCATGTACAGACCCACATAATGATCATAGATTTCTCGCCGCTTGACAAGACCTTAAATTTTAGATAAACAAGCAAAAGCATGTAAATATCAAATATCTGTCACAAAATACTAAATAATAAAAACTGGGAAAGTTATAGATGATTGTGAAAAAATGTGATTGAAACACATGTTATGTCAATTGAAATAAAATTGCTTATTTGTTTTTGATCATATATATATACTTTGAATCTTTGAGCTTTAGATACATACTGTTAATTTTTTATATATTGCTTTCTTCTTTGCATAACAGCCTTTGCATATTATATTTGACAATGTGTTCACATTTTTAGGAAAATATATAAATGAATGACTTGTAAAAATATTAGACACTATACTATATATATATTTATGAACTTCTATAAGTCCAAACGATTGAGTAGTCAGTCTTAATTTGTATAAAGAGAATATACATTTTAGCCCCTATCAAATAAAACACATATATATTTTCTTAAAAATCCTACTAAATAAAACTTTGACTCTCCGATTAGTATATCCTGACAACTCATAACATGTTTGCAGTGTAGCGAATAGTGTTGTTTTATTATAATTAAATAAAAGTAAAAGCGCAACACAAACTCACTCACGATCGGTTCATTCACAAGGCATTCAATTCATGAGTTCAAAACGCCCGCACAGTACGAGTGCGAGTACATGTATCGTGTCTATAGATCTGTATCCATCCACAGGCCATGCACGAAATTGTGCAACTGTCAAAATAACAATTTACCATGCTAAAAAGGTTTGCTTTTCCAACAGCACGTTGATCACATAAATCAGAGACAGGCAACACCGACACCGAAACCGACACCGACAGCGACACCTGACTCAAAGCGGCGTCCCTTGGACTCAGATATCCATATCCAAGTCGAGCTTTAGCTGCCGCTATGTCTGGCATCAATTGTACTTGTTGAAATAATAATGCATTTGGCAGTGCGCGTAAATAAATCTGAATTAAGTACTGTGCATAATTGTGAGCACGCAACACAAAGTTTCTTTTGTGGGGGATTTAGTGGCAAGTTCGTTGCCTAAGTCTTTTGTTTTTCTATGACCCTTTCCATATTACGTTAAACGTTTTGATGATGAGTTGGTGAGCCATTATTGTTATTATTATAGTGCTGAAAGGTCAACAGCAGTCCAAGTTCCCCCTCCTAACCCAAGTGGCACACGACGCTGCACACAATGTAAGCGATTTTACATAATACACAAAAATACTGCAACAATGTAGGCAAAACAAAGCGGGAGCCGCAGATGAAAACGCAGCAGCCCAAGCAACAGCAGTAACAACAAAACAGTTACCACTTGAGCTGGGCAAATGACGACGACAACGCCGACTCGATCATCTTCATCTTCCAAAAAGCCAGATGCTGTGGTGTCGATAAAAGTGAAACCAAAATTGCCCATGTGCCTAGTGCTGACTGTGGAGTGCCGAGTGCCATTGACATTGCATTTTTACCTCAACGTGCCATTAGATGCAAACAGCAAAAAACAACAACATTAGCAGCAGCAACAATAACAACAACAACAATAACAGCAAAGAGCGAAAAAGAAAGATTTGCCTTCGCCTCCTTCTTCTCCTTGAGTTGATCAAACAACTGTTGCGCGAAGACGCTCAAACAATGGGCGAACATTACGCGAATGCGCCCGCAAAAACTAAAACAAAAAAAAAAAAACAAAAAAAAAATAGCCAAAACAACAACTAAGCAACTTTTTTGTTTGTGTGTTTTTCACTCTGTGTAAATTTATTGTAATACGCGCCCATTGGTAATTTTGTATTATTTTTTATTTGTATTATGAAATGCTGCGTGGATATACCATTTAAGTATATATATTTTGGCTTTGCCAATCGCTGAACTTAGGATTTTCACTCTTCACATGAGCCTATCATAATGGTTGAGCAAATTTGTTTAAGCCATTATCTAATCTCTGTTGTTATCACATTCATATTCAATTTGATCAAAGCAATGTCAAATGTGACGAGGCTCAACTTGAACTTCAGCTCGTTATCGGCCCCATCGGCAAACTTGACCTCTAGTTAATTAACAAAGACAAGCATGTTCACAGCCCATGGTTAGCATAAATACAATAAACTGGTAGAGTGGCAAAATGATCTGCGTATCGACGATTTCTGTGGACATAGTTAAATAAGCCAAACGAAACCAAAACTCAATTAAACGCACATAAATATGCAAATGGATCTTAAATGAATTGTAACAAGCAATGAATATCGTATGAATGGATACAAAATCGATAAAGCTGTTGCCCAATACAAATGCACTTTTACACACACGCAATATATATATGTATATAGTTGCCAATCGAAAGATGGCTGGCATGTCAAAACACGACAATCATCTTAGGCTCAATTCGAGCGACAAACCCAAACAAAGATTGGATATCTGTTGACAAACCCGCAGAGGAACCACTTGAAAGAGCGCCTCGTTTTAGCTTTGATTTTTTAGTGTGAAATTATGCAAATGCTTTCGGCTTGTTATAGATACGGGTGGACAGGTGGACACACACGCACACACGCCCAACAATTACTGGACATTTTATGGGACTGCGCTTTGATGCTACGACAAAACATGGTAGCAACAAAGGCAGTTAAAAGCTCATAAAATACTATAACAAATTTATTGAGTAACCACAAGTAGAGATCATGCCGTGGAAACATATACAGAAGCTGAAATACCCTTAAGGGAAAAAACCAAGTATGAAAAAATAATTAAATGAAAATAAGTATGTATTAAATAAAATAATACAATAAAAATTATTGTATGACTATCAAATTAAGTTAGAAATTAAGTAATTATTTTAAATTGAGATTAGGTTTGCCAGATATGTTGAGATAGTTTGGTTTAAACAATGGAAAATCTTTCCTTAGGGTTACTAATACAGAAACATAAGCTTAAATTATCTTAAAGATATACATGCAAAATTCAGATATGTGATCATAAAATACTCTAAAGCTTAGTTTTAGATAGAAAGAATTTTCTATTGAGAGAGCAAAGACAGAGAATACTCTGAATGAACTCTTGCGATTCCACTTAAAATGGTAGAAATTGTTTTTATTCTTATGGAATTTTCTTAATGTATGGGCAGGTTTAAAAAAATTTTATTATTATGAAATTTTTGTATTATTTGTGAATTTTATAAAAACATCGAAGGAAATCAAAAGTGTTTACAGCTTACTATCAATTTCAGTTTTACTGCTTGTAGATACTTATCTAGTTCTGTCAAAGTGTGTGTTAAAAAGGGTTTTACCCGCTCATATACATGGGTATAGCAATCAATCGCATCATTGGGCGTTAACTAGTCCGCTCATGAAATACATTTTATTACCACTTATAGTTATTATGATATTTTATTGCAATTTATGATATTGCTGCATATCATGGGGGCTTACAAAACCAAATCCAATATTAATATTTATGCTGGCCTACATACAGCATAAACAAACAAACATAAAATTTGCGCAGACATCGCCGGATTGCGTTACCCACCAGCCAGACCCAATCAGATAAACAACTCGCAACTTTCGGGCTGGTTTTCTTTGGTTAAATACAAATGACTCGGTGGCAGCTGCTTAATAGTGCGTGGATTGTGGATGCCACTGGACGGTGTCCAGTTGCTTAAGTAATCGCAATGCCCAAATGCAACCGGAGGAATGCAAAATGCAGCTGTTAAATGGAAAATATGAAAAATGCAAAGAGCAAAATGCAAAATGCGAGATGCGCCTTGCGCGATGGTCGAACGGCGATCAGCGGGCGTGAAATTAATCACAGAGCGAGACAGACGATTCCCCTACGGCGGCTGTCAGCTTAAATTACTGGACAATGCGACGTATATGAGGTGCCATTTTTCAGTGGAACTGGGTTACTCAGTCTTCAAGTCTTGCAGTCTTTCGGTCTTTCTCAAGTGAAGTTTCAATTTGGCCTAAAGATGGTTATGTAAGTGTGTGGTACTTTTCACTCGTTGTTGGCCTCTTCTGCTTTATAGTAGCGTAAAAAAAATAAAATAATAATAATAAATAACAGCGAAAAAAAAACAAAAAACAATTTCAGCCCACGCTTTAAACAATAAAACGTACCATAAATATAGACAGCTTGGCTTTTGTGCATTGATTTATTGCTAATTTATAAAGCCGGCTCGATTGTTAAATCATTTTTACACCTTACCGCTTGGGGGGAACTTGCGGAACTCAGGCGAGCCAATCATATAGATGGTAAAATGATAATTAAAAAGTATTTATTAAGCATTTTTTTGCATTAGTTTTATGTTGGAATCGCACGCAAATGGGTTTACGGCCATACCTACAAATTAAGATAAAGTGCAGATTTGTGTTTTCTTATTTATTTTTTTATAACAGCAGGGGAAAGTATGGGAAGTATGTGAAAAAATGTTATACACTTTTTTAAATAAAAATAATATTACCTAAGCACATATTTGAATTGTTGTTATTGCTTATTTTTTAGGTGTTTCTAAACATAATTTAAAAGAAAACTCCCAGTTGATGATTTGAGTGAATAAAGAGGAAACATAAGATCGTATGGCTTTTGTAAATATTGTACTTCCGCAAAGCGTTTCAAGTGTTTTTTGTTTTTGTTCGCGTATTTCCATGTTGAAAAACTAAATGAAATTAGAAGACAAAAACCCAAGAGATGGAAAAAATTGAATTTTATATACATTGAGCTAAGCTTTTAGCTAGCATTGTAGTTGTAGATGGAGTCGTAATATAGCCATTAGATTTCCCAGTGCCTTGGCTTGGTTGGGCATTACAATTTATGATGATTACCATTTTCGAAGGCATGTGTATAAGGCTGGCAACTTGATTAGCACGAATGACGACCGCAAAGCAAGCCACTGTCGAATTGACGACTTGACGACTTGACGAACCGCCCGTTGTAGCTAAGGCTGGCGATGATTTCCATAGTGAAATTGACGCAAATGAGCAGCAAGGCGGACAACAACAACTCTATTGATTTTGTGGCTTTTTATTTGGGCAACAAATAAATGAAGAAAAAATCGAAAAAATCGTTTTATGAAAAAAAAAGCAAATCAGGCATCAGACAGAAAGTTGGCCATAAATTTTGTGTCAGTGCAACCAGAAAAACAACGTCAAATATTTTTCCGTCTGCAAATAATTTCCCATAAAATGTTGCAGTTGCTTTTTTTGCCCATTGTGGCTTATTGTTGTTTATTGGCCGTCAAACTGTAATTGAGCCAGGAGTTTCCACTATGCCCTTTGGCAGAACTTGAACCTTAACCTTGTGCTGAGGCGGCGCCGCTTGAAGCATTTTAAGTTAAATCGGAAAAATTATTGTTATTTTGATTATGATTATAATCATGATGAGAGCAGCTCTTTTGTGTGAAAATGGCAAAGTCATGTCGAAATTTGATTGATCTCGTAAATGAGATGCGGAACGGGTATTTAAAAACGCAAAAAGGGAAAGAAACATCATAATGGCCATAGAAAGTTGCATCCAATCAAATCAAATTCAAGCAACAGCAGCAATTTTACGTACAACTTGTTGATGAGCTGTTAAATTAAGAAAATAGTAATTAATAATGTGTATTATAAAGTTAAGGGTGGCTGATTCAATATGCCATGGGTTAGATTGCGTTTTTCTGGGTTAGGTTGGGTTGGATTAGGATCGCTAAGATTCAAAATCATATACTTTGAGATCTATTTATTTATATATATTTATATATTTAATTTTTGTGTAACTAAAGTATTCCCATGACAAATTTTATAGTCCTCTCTTTCGCTTTAAGCCCATTGCAATCATATCTATAGATAGGTTTACTTTTAGTTTCTGGCTTAGTTTCGGTTTTCTAATTCGACAAATTTAACCACATCGAGCGCATTTTTCATTCCGTATTGCTGATTAAATAATTTAAATGCGCCCAAAACGAAATCAATGCACAAACCAAATCAAGCACCAATTGTAAAATTTGGCTAAAAACAGAGGTAAATCAAAAAGCCAAGTGCCAAGTGGCAAAAACGTGACTGCCAAAATCCTATGCCGAAACCGCAACTCAGTGGAGGCTCAGACCAGACCCACTTAAAGAGCGACAGGTGGTCAGATAAGTTTGCTTTGGCTTGTCTTTGGCTTGGATTCGGTTGTTGTGGATGTTGGCGCACCACTTGTTGATGCAACAATTAGTCTAAACTTTCAGCAGCGTCCAAACAAGAGTTGCAAGGCAATTTGCAAAAGCAGGCTAAATAAAAAAAAAAAGTTTCCGAGCCACAATCAAAAGCCAGGGCCAGAAATCAATCGTCAAGCTGTTGAAAATCGCAAATTGTCTAAAAGCAACGCAACACTCAACATACCTCTCTCCCCCTCTCCCCCTCTCCCTCTCTCTGTCTCTCTCTCTCTCTCTCTCTCCCTCTCTCTCTCTCTCTTTTTCTCTCTCTCTCACTCTCATTCTTCCACCTCCTTCGCAACTCCTCTGACTCGACAATCTCTTTGTGGTAAGTTACGTGCAATAATGCGTTATGATTTGCCGTCTTTGCAAATGCCGGAAAGATGAACATGCAAAGATAAGCGAACTAGATTGTGAGTACTCGTTCCCGAACTCATATATAATCGTACTAACTGGAGGTTACTACCAAATTTGTTGGATTGTAATTGAACGTGTTGCTAAATGCAACGGCAGCGCAGCTGAACTGGAGTTTATTGAAGGGAACTGCCGTAGATAAAGCTCCTATATGGCTTCTAAAACATAAATAACCATTAATATAAGGTGTGTTTTACATCTTTAACAATTTACAATACCAGAAAATTCCATATTTATATTTCTGTTGTACCTTTCTTGTAAAAGTCAATTGCATATATAAAAATTTTCAGATCTCAAAGATTTTTCTGGAAAACTACAGCACAGCTAAGGTGACCAGTCTTTCATAAATTAAAGCATCTTTAGAGGGACCATAAATTTAAGCAGACAAATTCCCAAGGGGACAATTACGCTCATATTTCATGTTCAAAAAATTTAAGTGTCATTACAAAATAACTTAAACTTTTATTTAACACTCAAGCTGATAGTTCCAATAACTTTAATAGCATATTTCTTGATGTAATAATTATAATTGCGAGCAACACTCGTATTTTATGGTATCAAATATTCCGAGATTATTTAAAGCCCGCTCTATTTACTGCCGCCCAAGGCAGCATCTATTGCCATTATCGCAAATGAGGCTTGAACTGTGCACTCTACCATGCCGTTTCCAAAATATGCTTAGCCAAGCTTATGAAGCCATCAAGTAAATGCCTCAATTGTGGGCTCTAACGCTAATTAACATAATTGCCAGACCTAACCCCCACTCTCTGATTGATCCCATCCGCAGAGACATTTCCACACGGTGCCCTGGGCGTTGCTGGCGGCGCTGCTGCTGGCGGCGCTGATGCTTCAGCTGGCAACTGCAACAGCCGAGGCGGGCCCGGAGGCGGAGAACGTCAGCACCGAGAGCAATGAGATTATACCCAGGGAGGCGATACAGAAGCTGGACTACTCGGTGCGTCAGGCGCTGCTGCGTGCCATCGACAAGCTGGAGCGGGAGGAGGCCTCTGCCTCAACCAATGCCGAGCCGGAGCCGGAGCCGGAGGCGGCGCCCAGTACGGCGCTGCCGCTGACCCGCAATGAGATCACCACACTGGCCGCGCCACGCGAGCGTGAGGAGATACTCGAGGAGAGCACGAGCTCATCCGATGTCGTGGTGCCCACTGTGCAGTTCTACACGGCCACCTTTGACGAACGCAATGCACAGGAGCAGCTGCTCTCCTCCTTCATCGATCGCTCCAAGCTGTGGAAGAATACAACGCTGCGCAAGCAAAGCGGCAGCGCCGCCAACTCGCCCCTCTCCCCCGACTCCAAGGAGACGGAAGTAGGTCCGGACTCGCGTCAGCTGACGCGCAGCGTGGACAGCTCGCTGGGCAGCAATGAGATTGCGCTCGACGGCAGTAATGAGATCAAGTTCGAGATACGCAACGTGAAGAAGGAGACGACATCAACGACATCAAGCACCACGACGACAACCACGCCCAGACCACGCACCACACGACGTCGCACCACCAGCACGACGACAACGACAACAACAACAACGCCGCGTCCCACACACAACGAGGATGGCGAGAACATTGAGCTGGTGGACAAACAGGACATACGAATACAGGAGGCGCCGCTGGTGACCGCCTTCACCGTGGACTTGGACGAGCGGGGCACAGCGCAAAAGTTTCGCCCGCTGCTGCAGGGCGGACAGAGCTATCAACAGCAGCAGCAGCAGCAGCAACAGTTGCCACTGCCACACGTTGGACCCACCATAACCAAGTTGAACGTGCTGGAATCGGAGCTGCCCGCAGCGCCGTTGACCACGCAGAGCCCAGCCAGAACCACGAGCACCACACAGACGAGTCTCAGCCATGTGGGCTTCTCGACCACGCCCGCATTTCTCAGCGGCAGCAGCACGAACAACAACTACATTAAGGTAAGACGGCAACTGACCAAACGACAATACCCTAATTTTGTTTTATTGTCCGCACTTAGGAGCCAGTGGCCAGTTCGAGTGTGACCGCACCGGTGCCGCCCAGCGTCAATAGCTATATCATTGAGCGGCAACGCGCCCTGGAGCAGCAAATCTATCAGCTGAAGCTGCAGGCACAACAGCAGCAGGCGCTGATATTGCGCCAGTTGAAGTTGCTCGAGGAGCAGAGTCAAAGTCGTTACCAGGCTGCGCCGCTTGCGCAGTCAAGCACATTGCAGCCACTGCAACAGCAGCAGCCACTTCAACAGCAGCAACAGCAACAGCAGCAGCTGCAACATGCATCACTGGAGGCAATACAAACGCTGCAGCCGCCATCGCCTGGTTATTCCATTAGACCTTCGGTGGAATTTATACCCAGCACACATACGAAGACCATTATCTATCCCACATATCCAATTGAGCAGCAATTGCCGCTGCGCGAAGCCGTTGCGGCTCATAAATTTGCCCTCCACAGCAGCAACAGCAACAGCAACATCAACAACAACTATCAGAAATTGCCAACAGCTGCGAATACGGTGCAACAAATTTTCCAAAATTTGCAACAAAATCTGCAAAAAACAGCGGAACCTGCTGTCAGCATTAACCAAAATCCCAATAGCATTGCCAGCAGCAGCAGCAATAACAACAACAATAATCACTTACAGCTACAAGCCTCAAATCAGTTCAACTTTGCGCCTGCGGAGGCGTCGCGGTTGCAAGCACCGCCCCATAATAATTACCAACCATTTCAGCAACAACAGCAACCGCAGCAACCATTGCTGTTGCCCAGCTATGTGAGCAATGCGGTTTATCAGCAACAACAGCAGCAGCAGCAGCAACAGCAGCAGCAGCAGCATCGAGCGCGTCTCTTTCGCCAGGAAACAGGCACCGGCAACTTTGGCCTAAACAATGAAAATGTGGAAATCCAGCCGAGCACCTCCTTTGGCACCACCATTGTGGGCCAGCAAAATAATATAGATAATCAAAATTTCTATCGCCAACACTTGACGCCGCTGCTCAGTAATCAATTGCAGCAAAACGCGCAGCAATATCTGCAGCAGCAGCAGCAACAGCAACAGCAGCAACTGTTGCAGCAACAATCAAAATCAACGACAGCAGCAGCAGCGGGCACGCCCAGCGTGAGCTCAGGTAATTCAAATTCTAGACTAAATAGGCCTTACGATCATTTAAGTCAGTTTAATAGCTTAAGAAATCTCGACGAATTAAAAGTAATTAGTAAAGTTTTAGCTCTCAACCATGGCATACCGCAATTTGCATCACAAAACCTGCACTACAATGGTGCCTTTTGAGCACCAGCAACTGCACCACCACCACCAAGCACAAACTCCGTCTACTGAGAACCAACAACCAACACCATTCCACAAAATGCACATCCAAATACCAGCACCACAAATCCAATCAATCAATTCCCTCAGCAGGATGTCTGTCGTTCCATACCTACCCGTTAATTAAGTTCTTCTTGCAACATCTTTGTAAATACTCACACTAAAGCATAAGCATTCTAATAATGAATACGCAACAAGGACTATCGAACCAGTGGCCGACTCTGAAGTGGATGTGCCGTGGCGTTAAAATACTTGGCTAAAATCTTAATTTCGAAATGTAATAATTATTTATTTTTATGTGAATAAAGTTTATGATAAAGTACAAGAAAAATACTGAAATTGATTTTAAAATAAAAAAGTTTTATTAATAGAAAAACCGGCAAGTATTCTTATTGGTAGGTTTCTATGTACGTTTCGATTTACTTTCAGGACCATATAGAAAATAAAACTGCAATCATTGTAAGATCTGCGGGAAATTATAAAATATAATTTTAAAAATATAAAGAAGTGTTGCATACTTTCGGGCGGCTCGCTTAATAATAAATATCAGTAATTTGCCACCAGTTACTGCTCACAATTAAAATCATTTTTAAAAACATTGCCTACTTGTAGGCAGTCAATAAAAAATGGCAGGGATGTATATTTTTATAGACATTACTTTGCCATATCCTTACAAATTTTGAACTTGATATTTAAAGAAAATTTTTTAAAATACTTTCATTGGCGAACAATCAAAATACCAAATTTTGTTTAGCTATTTGAAGGACTATCGGGATATCCTTTGGTTCACATATAGCTCTTGTCCTGCTGAATACAAATATGCAACCGTCACGATGGTCCATAGTTTTAAGGACATTTGTGTAAAGTTGAAATTGGCTATAACCCGACCATATCCGTGCGTATCTTAAAAAACTCTAAGTCATAAGACTCAGATTGGTCAGAGCTATCATATATTGAAATCGTCCAGCTAGTTTTCGAGCTATCCAAATTTTTGCGTTTTTAGGCCATTCTTGCTTTAAAATTAAGGATGTGCTAGAGTATTATCCCAAATGAAGCCACATAAAAAAATTTGTAATTTTTTCAGTTATGTCAGTAGAATTTTTTTGTTGTTTATTGCACAGTTACAATATACATGTTCTCATTCATATAATTTATTACAACTAAATTACTACCATATATATAAAAAATATGTGGGGGCTCTCTTTTCGTTATAACTATTACTGAGTTGGGTGTTGAGGAGGGGGGTGGGGCGATTAGTGTTAACAAAACAACAGCGATGCTTACAAAGAGCTGAGAAAGCAGAAACTTAAGCTAGCCTAGAATTATAGCTTAATAGTTTAGTTTTTCTTTTTCCTTTTTTGTTTTGTTTTGATTTCCTCAAATTCATAGCTGCAGGGCAATAGTTTAACAATTTCAACAGGTGCGCTCAATAGAACATAACAAAATAATGTTACTCAGTTTATTCTCTTTCCTATCTTTTTTTAGGGAGCGTTCTTAGCTATGCTATATACGTGTGCGGCATATAGCGTTTAACTAATATGGTACATGGACTTTTTTTGTTTTTTTTTTCATAGGTTTTTTTTATAAAAAAAAATAGTAGAATTCGTTTTGAGCTTAACAAAAACGCAAGCTAATTAAACTAACAGATTGGAGTAATATGCACTCATCCATTTATATAAATGTATATAATGTGTATGTATATAATAAATATTTTTTCTTTTTGTATGTTTTCTTGGTGTTTGAACTAAATTAATGTAAAATGTATCACTAGTCTCTATATGTATGTATATAAAAAAAATATTCCTCTACATTCGTATAATTTGCTCAAGTCTTAAGAATACAGTTGGTTTTCAATATGAATTTGACAGTTTTCGAAACGCGCAATGTGCGCGTTTAAAAGGGAAGTTGGGGGATAATTTAAAGACATTTTTCTTTGCTTTTTTCATACATGGTCAGTTGCGGGGTTGCAGGGGGTGGGGTGTCAATTAGTACAAACTGACTATGTGTCTATTCTAGTACTAATGTTAATATGTATATCTATAAGGCTAGTTAGCTCAGTTACAAATAATTAATTATATCATTTCTTGCATGTTTCTTTTTGCTGTTGTGGTTGTTGTTGTTGGTCTGCTCCAACTCTTTCTCTATAAGGCACAGATATTTGTTACATCAGTTTCATCTAGTTTCTCTTTTATACACATAAATACTTTTCGCTTAATGCAAATATATACCAAAAAATAATTACAGAAATGTACAGCTTAGGTGGGAAGGCGTCTCTCCAGCAGACAGCGGGGAAGACTACACCTCCACGCCATAGTTGCGATCGACGACGTAGTCGTAGCGCTGTTGCTCTGGCTTGGCCTCATTGGCCTGTTGCGGTGCGACAGGAGCAGGAACGGTGACGGGGACAGAGTTAATAACAGCTGCTGGGGTGATGGCTGGAGTGGGCGTGGCAGACGACTTGGACACTGCGCCGGCGGTTGATCGATGGTGATGCTCACTGAGATTCTTATTCCTATTACTGCTGGCCACTAGAGCCGTATTAATGGCAATGGCTGTCTCTGCTACATTGTCCTCCTCATCGTCATCGTCCTCGTCCTCCTCTTCCTCTTCGATGGCATCCGCATCGGGCAGCATGAATTCGATGGGCAGCTCGGGCACGGAAAGTCCCTTGCGCGTAAAAAAGGAGATTTTCTCTCTGCAAAGTATTATGAGCACAATAAGCAACTGGCCATGCTTTAAGCAGCAAGTTCTACTCACTTGAAGGAGACCAAATCTGGACAGCCTTTGGGCACCTTGGTTTTGCGTAGTTTGTGTATTTCTTTGGTGGTCTTCATGAGCAGCTTCTGCAGCAGACGCTCCTCAGGGCACTTGGTGGGATCGGCACGTGCCACCAGACGCTGGAACTCCTCGTTCTCAATGGCCCAGGCCGCAATCAGCGGATCCTTGTTATCGCAGGCCTTCTGAAGTCTGTAAAAAACGGGGACAAGCATGAGCATGGGGTATAAAATAGGTTTTATATAATTTTCTTTGACTACTTACACTTCCTTGAGGTTCTGCAGCTTGGAGATTTGATCGTTGAGAAAGAAGAGCTTGCTGTGCTGCGCCTGCAGATCCAGCTCCAGGTCCAAGCTAGTGCGCGGTATGTGAGTATGATGTAGTTCTAAAATGCAACGAATCCGCGTTAGATATAAACTTCTGATGGTAGCAGCAGCAGTTGGGACTTACTTGTGACTGACTTGGTTGTCTTGGGGTGGAACCGCAGCGAGCGCCGCTCCACGGCGCCGCGATGGAAGGTATGTGGCGTGACGCCAAAGTGCATGGCCGAGTCCGAGTCGCTGCGATTGAGTCGGCAGTTGTAACGGTTCTTGCTGACCGCCGCCGAGGGCGTAAACGTTTGCGAACGCTTCACGGGCCTGTCGTCCAGCAGCTGCGACTGGTTGCGCAGCTTCTCCGGCGGAAAGGCGCAGTCGGTGTTGGTTTCCTTATCGGCATACTCCTGCTTCATGTTCTCCAGGTAGGCGTCGAGCATGTAACCAGCTGTAAAATCAATAAAAATTGCAAAGATTAGTGGCCGGTTCGAATATATCAGCAACTCTTTGCTACTCACAGTGCGTTAGGCCGAGTGTGCCCACCAGCTGCTGCTCGTCCTCCTCGTCATCGTCGTCGTCGTCATCGTCGCTGCACTGCTGCTCATTGAGACGCACATGCTCGGGCAGCTCCTCGGCTATTTGCGCCTGCAGCTCCAATGGCGGCGCCTGGTTGCGCGTCAATGTTGAGGTTTGCGATGAAGTTATTGTGGACTCATCCGAAGATTCCTCTCGGTTGTTGTTGTTGCTGCTGGTGTTGGCTGCGACGGCGGCAGCTGCAGCCGCTGCGCTCGTGGAGGGAAGTTCCAGCGACTCAAAGCTGGGCATAAACTTGGAACTGAGCACATTGTACCACTTGAGTGTGGAGTCTTCCGGATTAAACTCGGCCATGCTGATCTGCACAGTGCCCTGGTATAATAAAAACAGAATTACAGATTTCTTGGCTTTTAGGAAAATCCGTTAATACTCACAATAATCTCCTCCTTTTGTCCCGTCATGCTGACCACAGTTACCTGCAGGCTCTTGGTTAGCAGCTTGTCCAGCGAGATGGGCACCGCGAAGGTGTCATTGAAGACGGGCTTCTGGAAGTCGCCCAGAGCCTTGGTGCGAATGGAGGTCAGCGAGTTGGGCAGCAAAGCGGCGCGCAAGTAACTATAAATGGTAAGAGGCCAAAATGAGCAACTGCCTCCATATGGAATTAATTAAGCACACTTACACCTGCGAGTTGTCCGTGGTGGCTGTCCACAGGGCTGACAGATTGTTGGCACGCTCTAAGGACACGACGAGCACGCCCTCCTGTTTCAGATACTTAAGTCCGATTTGCACCTGGGCCAGTTCCTTACGCGGCAGATGCGCACGCGATGCCTCAAAGACGCCGGAATCGCCGGCAACGGACTCGTTGCTCACAGCTGCCGATACGGAGCGCGTATTCGAGGTGGAGGAGGAGCGACTAAGCATCTCTTGGGGCAGATCCAGTAGCGAGGGCTTCTCTGAGATGGGCGACAGCGGCGCATTCAAATTGAGCGGTGAGCTGAGGTTCAGCTTCTGCAGCTTCGCCTCCAGCATCATGCAGTCGAGCACTGTGGAGTCCAGGTCATACGGATGGGCACGCACAGCGGCCAGGGCCAAGGGCACGGCTGGCGGAGCTGTGTAGGCGGGGGGCGCGGGCAGCGTTGGCAGCGCATTGGCATAGGTAGGCTCCTCCTTGAGCGTAGCCTGTGGCTGTGGCTGATCGGCAATCGCATTGTACTTCATGGGTGAGGCGGGCGGCGTTTCCATGGAGAGGCTGCTGCGCGGCGACAGCGACACCTCCGAGGCTGGCTGCGGCAGCGTCTGTTGCTGCTGCTGCAGTTGTTGTTGTTGCTGTTGCTGCTGCTGCAGGGCTGGATGGACAGATGGCAGGCGCTGTTGCTGGAATAGACGTTGCGAGCGTCGCTGCAGATCGACCACATCGATGGGCGACTCACCCACGGCAAAGGGATCTATGTAGATGTCCGTGAAGCTGAGCGCGCTCTTGCTGCTGGCTGTGGAGAGGGAGCCCAGGCTGCTGCCGCTGCTGATGGAGAAGGTGCTCTCCGAAGAGAATGACTTGAGGCGCTCCTCCAGCAGTTTGGTGGACTTTAGCGCCTCCTGCAGCTTGTCCAGCAGCAGCTGTTTCTCCTCGTGGAAACGCAGCCGATTCGCAATGCACGTGTTGGTCGCTTCGTACGCCTCCTTGAGGTCCTCCTCCAGCTTGTGGCGCGTCTGCTGTATGACCTGTTTCTCCTCGGCGCTGCGCGACTTGAGCGATATGCTGTTCAGGTCGTTGAGCAGCTTCTCCTTCTCCTGGATGAGCAGTATGCGATCCTTGTCCGACTCCAGCTGACCCGGCTCAATGCGCTCCACATGATCGGCCAGCTGCTGCTGCAGCTTCTTGATGTGCTTGCGCCACTCCGCGTACTGCAGCTTCGTCTTGGCCATCTCGGCGAAACGGGCGCCGCCATTCAGATGCTCTCCGGCGCCGCACAGATCCGTCTGGCTGGCCACGCACACGCGATCAAAGGGCGAGGCAGCGCTCAGTAGGTCGGCATTCTCCTCGTTGATCTGCTGGCGACTCAGCTCGTTCTTGATCTGCACCAGGCTGCGCATCAGCTCCTCGCGCACCTTCTCCCCGGACACGAGCGATTTGTGCACTTTGAGCATCTCCTCGCGTATCGCCTGCACCTCGGCAATGTCGTAGCAGCCGTTTTCGCGTGCATTGATCTTCTCGCCGACGGAGTAGAGCGTGTTCATGCCACGCTCCGTGTAGGATATATCATTGGTAATGTGATTCAGCTCCTGCTTCAGTTGACGCACGCGCTCACGTGCCAGCATCAGATCGGCACGCAGCAGCTCCGGATCGTGTCGGCTCATAGAGCTAGACGACGAACACACTACAAGAGAGGGAGAGAGACAGAGAGGGAGAAATGAATAAGTATGATTGCTTACAGTTTCAAAGACTCTTAATCTGATCTAATACTGATCAGCTTGGCATTAAAAGTAAGTCCAACTCTTCTGTAATCTCTATTTCTTTTAGATAAAGACCAGTTAAGCATTGAAAACAGGTATACTAAAAAATATAAATAGGTATACTAAAAAACTTTACTGTGATTCTATTCTCGTCATACATCATACATTAATAGATATAGAAAGTGAAGCGGATAAGTGATCGTTAATTGTAAATCGCATATTTAACTAATGAATTTTGTATTATAGCTTCAAGGCTTGATGAAAATAAAGTTGCAGAGAGCAGGGGATAAGTTTTTGATTGTTTATTGTATTGTTTGTTGGTAAAAACTTTGTGTTCTTAGAATCCAATAAGTATGTATACGCTTTCATTTATTAAATTGTCTTATCTACAGAATACTGTAAGTAAATATATGTAAGCATATAACGATGAAGAGAGAAGCGGGCAAGTGCTCTACACTTAAATCCACCATATCTAAATAAATGCATTGTCATTTTGTAAGATATCGACTTAAGTCAAAAGCTACTATGGAATTCGCTGTCCAAGCTGCACACATAACCAGAAAGTGTGGCCATAAACTGACCGGCATGTGGTTATCATTGGACAGTAACTGTGAAATCTCTTATCGTTGTTGTTCGACAGCAACAATAATTATCAGAAAGCAGAATTCGTTTAGCCACGTGATAGCTGAAATAAGGAAAATTCCCAAATATTTAATTCGAGTGGACTACTTACAGCTGCTGCGACTGGCCGCCAGTTTGTTCAGGTGATTATATTCCTCCTGGGCAAGATTCAGACGCTGCTGCTTGACATCGTACATCTCGCGTTTGTTCTCCAGCTGATCCTGTGCCGCGGATAAGTAGTCGCTGAGCATTTGCTCCTGCACACTCTTCCACTCCTGGCGGGGATCCTCGAGCTGTGTGCTCTGCGCAATGTGGTTGATATAGTAGCGCCCAATATTCGAATCGTAGGCCTCCTCCCAGCCAACGGGCAGCTCATCGCCCACACAGTCCTCGAAAGATTGCGGTTTTGTGTAGCTGTAAAGAGAACAGATTTGAACAGATGCGGGTTAGCCATGTTGTGCCTAGTATTAATATATGGGTATCTTATTTTGGCTAAGTATATGTAGCTTATCAGCCTGTTTGCATAAAGACAACAAATCGCTAATGAATTTCCGTCGAGAAGATGAAGATTTGTTGTTATTTTTATTGTATTTATTTTATTTTTTGGCCCTATCTTTGATATATCGTAACCTGTTTACAGTCTGTGGCCAAGTGTTCCCACGCCAGCTAATTGGAAGCGTTTCTCTGGGCCCATTCGATAAGATTAGCGACAACTTTGTCTGGTATTTCCTGTGTGCATTTTTTTCGGTAAAAGTGGGCAAAAAAAAATAAACACATTTCTTAGAGTCACAAATATTTACCATGCAGCATTAGCACTTGCCTAATGGAATGTTTTTATCTCTCTCTCTCTCTCAAGCGCTTGTTGTTGCCATACGATATGCACCTTACCCCTTGTACTGCTATATGCTATATGTCTAATCTTATCGAGGTCGCAATTTTCCCGCTGCGGCAAAAGAGCTAATGACGATGACGTTGTCTTTGTTGTCGTTACTATTTTTGTTGTCGTTGCCATTGGTTGTTGTCGTCGCTGCGGCTGAGCTTTTTACTTTATATTTTTGTTCAGTTATTTGTTTGCGAAATTCAATTTCAATATCAGCACAGACAACAACATTTTCGCATTCCAATGATAATTACTAATCTTCATAAATTAATTGCTCGAATAGGTACACACGCACACACTCGCTGTATACACATTGATAATGTGCTTCAATTGAAAAAATATTTGTTGTTTTCCTTAAGGCTGGCATATTTATATGATTTGTTAATTAATCATTGCTATGGAATTCGCGCGGCCATTAAAAGAGCTGCGCGCAAAAAGCGGCCCGACACGATAATAAAATGTGCGCCATATGCGCCAGATTTATGTACGTGTATAAATACATGTATATAATATATATATATAATATATATAGAGTATGTGTGCATGGTTCAACTGTCCGACAGTTGCGCATTCACTGGGAAATTTCCAAGAATAAAACTTGTTGCCGCAGTAGCTACAGCCAAGCCCCAAGATATGACATAGCCCAAAAGTATCTATGAGTTTACAAAAGTATCTCAACAGGTATATAGTCTAAAATAAAGATTAACATTTAAATTTTTTGGCGTTCAGTAATTTTTAAGATCGGAAAATATATATGTAAACAATTATAGCATTGATAAATGTACACATTTTATGTACATATATAGTTTGCTGACTACGCAAATTGTATATCGATTTAATTGCTGATCGAGCAATACGAACTTGAAAATCGTAGACTAAAATTCTGATTGTATTAGTTGCCAAATTCCAATTGCCTGATTTAATTTATGATCAGCTGATCGTTAATAACTAGTTATGACGTAGCCAGAGAGACGACGTGCACTTGGTCAGGGACTGAAAAGCAAAAAACGTTTTCTGTGGGCTTCTGGCGATAAGCAATCATTAAAATTGCATGTGATATTTTACTAGGTTTCTATTTGCCTCCATATAATGGAAAAAGGGCATACAAATTGTGACATATAAAATTGCTTTGTATTAATGCAAAAATAAAACAAATGGGTCAGTTGGGTGCAATTGGGGGGGATTTATCAGCTTTTGCAAACAGCAAAAAGTGCAGCCGTAAATAAATAAACATAAATATAGACAAAATGTAGCAAAAGACATGTCTCAATCTCGGAACAGAGTCCAAGTCTGAACCTGACACACAAAACGATCTGGCGATCGACAGAACATGACAACGATGTCAACAAAGCGGTTGTCGAGAGGGACAGCGAATGGCAAAAGGGGGGAGTGGGGTTTCATAATTTAAAATCGACGAGCTTGTTTTTATTTTTTCTTTATTTTTTTATTTTTTTTTTGTTTTGTTTTCATTGGCTTTTCCACGTTAGGCAATGGCACACAGTTGATATCTGCTTGAATTACGATCGCGCATTTGTTTATTTGCATGCGAGCTAACTGTGTTAATAAACATAACGACCGTCCAACTGAGACATCAATATCACGTACAGCCCTAAATACTATATAAACTGATATAAATAACAGATAACAGAGTTTCCAACTAAAATCGATTTCTATCGGATATAATGGTTTGAATACGAACGATCAGCACGATCAACACGATCAGTTGTGAAATGTGATTAGTGGCAAAATTTATTCCGATGTTCCTGTTTCATAATTTTTATTGTGGCGATCGTTTACTCAGGTGTCGAAGCGCGTGGCAAACGCAGCCGGCAATAAAAATTGGATAGAAATAAAAGGTAAAAGGTTGCCTTTAATCAGCTTCAATGCGAAAAGTGCATGCAAATTTGTATGGTTTTCCATTAGTGCTTGAATTGACTCACTTTGACCTCAGCGAGACCTAAGCAAATCAAAAATCAATGAAATGTCTTACGAGTGGGTGTGGGTCTTGTGTGTTTGAGTGTTGTGTGGGGCGTGGCATGCATTGGCATCAAGTAATAGGGCTTCCTCCTAAGTCTCGCTGACATCGGCGACTAACGAGCGAACCGTTGGCGTTGGCCTTTTAGCAGTTGTTGGCTTAACTAACTAGCTAGCTAACTGCCTGAATGGCCGGCTGGATGGATAAATGGCCGCAGCCCACATTAAACGTGGCGTTTGACTCAAGAAAACTGCATAAATTAAATTATTGTAAACAAAATATTTATGGCGCAGAGCGTCGCTGTAATAAATTCGCGTTTTGATAAAAAAAAAAAATGCCCAAAAAACAAGTTTTGAGTCAACAAAAATATTTCAGCATGAATTTCGTTGTCACAATAGCGACAGCAACAACAACTACTACTACAGTGAGGTACGGCTGGCCATACAAGTGGCCATTGATGGTGAGGACAACAACAAAATCTTGAACAACTTAAAAAGCTGTCATTAGGCAGCACTTAAATGAAATGCACACACAAATACAGACATATAGCGGATACAGATACAAACAGCATAGACCCATTTGTATAAACAATATTATTTAACTGTTTACGACGCGTTTTATGCTAATTGGCATGCTCATAAAACGTATTTCTCCTGGGGATTCTATGCATATATAAATATATATATATTTATATATATATAGTTTTTTTAAGTGACTTTTGGTTATATTTTTGGATTTATGTAAATGTTTTATTCAAGTTTTTCTTTTTTTTTTAAGTCTGTCTTACGGCCCTTGGAAACTTTTGTTTTCGGCAGCCTTGTGACAGAAAACAATTTAAAGATACGTCAAAGTTCTGTTCTCTTTCAACTATTTTAATAGTCGATCATTAATTCAGTTACAGAATTTTAAATTTGATCGGCCGGGACCGAGCAGCATTTAGTAATTCAAATTCAATCAGGCATCAGAAAACAGCAACAGCGACAGCACCGAAAACAGTTTAAGCCGGTTTTCGAGAAATTTCATAAACCTCTGGTCAGCACAAACATTAGATAAATTGATGGAGGATAGGTAGGAGGGGAGGGGAGCTGTGGGTATTGAGTTATCTATCATCTATATCGTTTGCATGCGACTTGGGCTTAACCAAATCACGTAGTCACTGTCAAGTTCTGCTCTAATTGTTTACTTTATTTCTACGCTTGTTTTGTTTTTAACGGAACTGAGATAATAAACCACACACTTTTCTATATAGTACACACACTTACAACGCGACAAAGACACTGATTTCCGGTTTATATAAAAATATAAATATATATGTACAATCGTGTATATATATATATATATATATATATATATATATATATATATATATATATATATATATATATATATATATATACGTTTGTGTATGCGCCAATCGCTTGGCCCACTTGGCCCCCGGCTCAACTCAAAGATCAGAAGAACAACAAAAGCAACAGCAGCTTTTTTTTGCAAAAATCACAGCACATATCTACATAAACATTAGAGCCAATATATCAGGCAGGCAATCGAACATCACCTTGACATACCAACATGTATTTATAGGTACAGGTATGGGTAAATAAACAAACAGTTGACGCAATTGTCTGAGTTTACTGCATTAAATATTACGTTATGTTCGTCCGACATAAGTAAGATCGTACGATCGTCACATGTTAAGAAAACTAAGGAAATCCACAGGGCAGATATTCAGACACATGATAAAAGTAGAAAGAAGTATATATACAAGATAAACTCATAAACTTTCTGCGTCATATACGATCGCCATATATGATCATACCTTTGATTGTTACTTGTGTTATTGGTACAATCAGTTTCAAGATATAATCTGCCTTTATACATTTAGATACAGACATCCGTAAACCGGCAATAGGTAAAAACGATTATTTAGATACATTAAAAACGTATAAATCACTATATACAAGATTCAAGACAATAATAAAAATACGATCAAATGATCATTATAAATGATCTTGCTATCGCTTTTGAGTTGACAGACTAGTAAATATCTGAATGGGTAGGTATAAGTATAATAAAATTTGGAATAGGAATAATAATCAACATAAATATATTTAACATCCATATTAGATAAAATATTACCTAAAATTTTAAAAAGATCTTACTGAACAAAATAGATAAACATGCGATGTTGAATACTATCTTATTTTCAAAGATTAATCTTTGTTTAATACCACATTTCAAGATACAGTCAAAAGCTAAAATCTAACTTTTATTAGCTTGAAATATTTTTACACACCAGATATGAACATGATAATAAGGCATTTTTAGTTTCCGTATGATCTACTTGGGTTATTTTTTAAAGCTTGGCACATTTAACAAAACTACCGTTTGAAAACAATAAATAGCGTTGATCAAGCTTTAGATACCAGATACGTATTTATATTAAAAAACTACAAAAAAAAACAAAAAAAAAAGAAAATATATGACACTGTGACACACATAAATTGCTTAAAGCAAATGAATAAAATGAAATCTAGAGCAAAAATAAATGTTTTGTTATTATTATCACATGTTTTTGCTGCTAGTTGCTCACTTGGCTTGGGTTGTGTTGGCTTGGGTTGGGTTCGGTTGAGTTGAGTCGATTGCTTATCAGACAGGCGTACAGAAATATTTAAGAGCTTAATCAAATTAAGCTATAAAGGTCGTACGTCGTTTTTTTATCTTATCGGGGCCCCGCTCGTGTTTGTCGACTTTGTGTTGATGTGTACAAAAAAAATTATAAAATAATGGACATTGTATTGCGCTACGATATTTTTTCGTTTTCTTTAGCTTGGTTCAAGTGTCGTTCACATTAAAATATTTCTCGCTTTAAGCCCATTTTGTTTGTCGTTGTTGTTGTCGCTGCTGTTGCCTGGGGCTGTGGCAAATTAAAAAGATATTAACTGCATTTCCTGTGCCTCATGACTATCTCTCACACTTTGACTTCCTTCCGGTACGCTTATTCAAAAATTTTCCGCCGCGCAGCGTTTGTTGAAGCTGATATAAACGGAAACGCTGCACTTCAACTAATGCAATGTGGAGCTTATCAAATGTATTTTATTTTTATGAGCCGGCTCTATTTATTGATATTCAATAATAATTTCACAATTTCCCCCCAAAAGTCAATGAACTGCGCATGCGTCAAAGGTATTTTTTTATTTTTTGTATTATTCTCTAGCTTTTTCAGCTTATTTTTTATGGTTTTCATGTCTCCAGACGTTAAACGAGATAAGCCTAAAGCATTTTCTGGCTGTTCTTTATCTATGAAGGTATTTCACAATCTACTAATGAGTAAAGCGAGAAAGAAGGAGAAAGATGGAGGGACAGAGAATGGGATAGAAGTGTCTACGATATTTGTATACCTTTCTTTGTTAAGTCTCGATATCTTAGTTTTGTAAGTGGGTGTCAATTACATCGCTGTGAGTTCGCAGAGACGAGAAAGACGCAGGCACATGTGCGAGTGGTTTTCAAATTAAGGCAGAGTATCGGCCACTCTTAGGGGCCATTTAAATGGCGTGGGCCGATGACATTAGTCACAGTATTGCTGGGAACTTTGTGGAAGACCCATTTCTAGAGCTCAGAGACGAGGGCCAACTTATAATAGCCAAGCTGTCGCTATTGGTGGCTACTCTTTGGCACTTTTAGCGCTCATTTCGAAATCACAAAATGTCTACTATAAATTCCAAAGTGAACAATTGAAATAAATTTTTGCGCCATGCGCAATGCCAACTGCATACAAATTAACTATTAAAAAATTCATAGAATTTATACACATCAGACACATGCACACACACAACCAACAAGCATATGTGCTGGACAACAAAAGCGCCCACTTGGAGCAGCCCCGCACCGCGTGCCGTTCCCTTTTCTGGCTCATGGCAAAAGTAAAATAAACTTAAATTGAAATTTATGATATTTTATGACTTGTTGACGGGCATTCTTTTTGTTTTGTTTTATTTATTTATTTTCTTTTTTTCTTTTTTTGTGTTCAGATTCGGAAAAGCGTTTGTTTACTTTCAGCAGGAACTGTTCAAAATTCCAAAAGCTTGCAGAACAAATGGCAGAAATAGCAAAAATAAAATAAAATTAACGATATCAAAGGATGCTCGTGGCTGAATTAGGTTAGGTATTTCCATAGTAGAATCACAAATCTTGTTAACTTAAGATACAAAATAATCAATTCGAGTAACAAAAATGAGATGCGATTCGATCTACAATTAAGAGCCTGAAAATTGGCAACCCAACAACACTCAACACTTAGATACAGGGTATCGCCAGATAGCTATAAAGTTATGCGGGCCAATAACAAGGTGAACTTTCTGGCCACCATACGTTGTGCCATTGATCGATGAGCGCTTTGACGTCTTTGGATTTTTATTTATGTATGTACTATGGGCGACCATTTCTGAGAGAATGTATCTGCCAATATTTCACTTTAACAAGCATACGAAATTGCTTTCAAAATTCTTTTTCATTCAAACTGTTGGTGCTGTTGCTCGTTTTTGGGAAATATGCAAACGGCATTCGGTACGTCAACAAAAATTCGTGGTATGCGCATTATAAAGCTTTAAATTCGACACGACAACTCGGAAACATTTTCGTGTTGTTCGAGACGCCCACATGGAACATGCCAAGGCAGAAACAGATACACACACCACCAAATATTTCACAAAATTCCTGCTAAGCACTATACATATACATATGTATTCATATATATTTGTATATATGTATGCTCTATAAAGAAACCTTGACAGCGTCAAGAGCAAATAAAAACCTGCAAGAACAAAAACAAAAGACAAAAAAAAAAACAATTTAGTGCAAAGTTTGCTTTGAACTTCGTGGACTGCAAAGTGTCCACCTGTGCAGTTTCTTGTGTCTGGCATTAGCCGATTCCCGGAATTTTCAAAGTAGCTGCTAAAAGCTGCCCATAGTTGATGAGGCTTTAGATAGATTTAGAGAATATATTAAATTCAGGTTCTTCCTTTTTTTTTTTTGGGAGCTACAAATTTTTCTTTTTGCCTAAGTAATATGCAGTCAAGCACTACAGTCTCAATAGCAAGGGTTTCTAGATACTTTATTTTTGTAAAATATAACTTTGTTAGAATATTCTGTTTGGAGTTATTATTAAAGAACCTATTAAATAGATCCAGATTTTATATATTGATTGTAAGTTAAAATTAGTATACTCTTGGTTTTATAAAGGCTAAAGTTTTAACAGCAAGTGGCTGTACTAAAAGATACTCCTTCCGGAATATGTTTCCAACGTTATGACACAGCTTTCCATGCGTTGTTGCCATTGTGATTATCTCTTAACTTCAATAAGGCTACAGTTTAAATAGCAACGATATACATACATTTTGTGGTAAAATCTACTTTTTAAAAATAAAAGCATAGAATAGTTTCATAGCCTAGGTCCGTACATATTTTTTGTGCCGAAAGATACTTTTGTCCAATTGACATTCAGTCCAGAGCTTAAATTAGAGATCGTGCGCCTGCCTTCTCCTGGGCCTCTATCTATAAAGTGTATAGTTCCCATCAGCATAACTATCGCCAGTACCATAGCCACCATCGCAGTCGTTGCCGCTGTAGTTGTATTTTTTGTACTCTGTCATTAACAAAACAACTGTTGCGACCTTCACATACCAGAGCAGCCAAGCGACTGTGAGCCAAGCGAGCAGTCGAACAGCCGACTAGTGAGCAGCGCGCATGTGCACATACGTAGTATGTAGATATAGTTACATACAAACGCTTACAAACATATCGTACATATGTGTATGTATGTATACCGCATATTGAAATAATAATAAGGCGAAAAACTCAACTGAGAAATGTGAATGCGAATGTGAAACGCGAAGTGACGACGACGACGACGCGACGTCAAAGTCTCAGACAGCAGTCGACAGCAGAAATTTGTTATATACTATATAGACTTGTATCTGTTGCTGTGGTTGTACTGTATCTGCTGCTTCTATCTGATAGAATTTGCTCGTAATAATGCGCGAGTGCGCTGAAAAAGGGGAAGTTGCATTGTAAATATGACGAACGCTTTAAGTTGAGCTGGGGGCGCATTCCTCGCATAAGGTCGAGCGTATAACTGGGGAGGAGAGCACTATAATCACACACACACGTTGTATAAACTGTGAGTTAGCTGGAAGCAAGCGTTACTTTTTTATTTTTAATTTTTGTTTTTTTTTTTTTTTTTTTTTTTGCTGGGAATCCGGCCATGGGTAACGTCTGACAAAAAAAAAATTAAATGGGAAAAAATTATAATTTCTTAACAATTTCACAGCAAAATGCCAAACGAAACGAGTGATGGTATCAGATGTTTTAGAGTAAAAGATTTTGCATTTGCTAGCCAGAAAATCTACATAATTTTCGTTTCATTTCGTTTCTTTATTTACTGTTTTTGTTGGGCTTGTTTTTTTATTTAGAATTTTTCTAGCGAAATGCGATTGCTGCCAATAACAAATACCAAAAATATTTCAATATTTCTGCAGCCAACCAATTTGATATATTATGCATTAATGTATACGAATACACACGCAAGTGCATAATATATTTTAGAAAATACCCCCGTATAGAGTGAATGCGAAATGAAGAGCACAATATTTGGCCGCATGTGCATAAAATATTAAATTTATTTATAGACGTTGATCTGTTTGCAAACACTTGGAAATTCTCGACACGAACGAACAGAAAAAAACAACATCAATATTTCACCAATATTTTGCTTTTATTATTTTTATTTCTGTGATTTTCTGTGCGCGCATTTTGTAGACAGTTTGGCAATTCGCATCACGGCCAAAATTATTTCAAAAATGTATTCATTAATTTCGGCTCATATATGCGGGTAGTATATATCCACATATTTTATTTTTGCTTTACATGCCAACAAGCTACAACAACTATACAATGGGCTTGAAAATACTTTTCGACAACTACAACAATGTCAAAAAGAATGAAAGCTGCTGACCAGAAAAAAAGAAGAGAAAAAAAATGCCGCATGTCAAATGGGCCAATTAACATTTCTGTTATTTGCTGCTTTTGTTTTTATTTTATTTTTTCTTTTTCGTCTCTTTTGTTTATAAATAACGAAAAATGTTTTGTTTAAGTTTCGTTGTGGCGGCTGCTGTTGTAGTTTTTGTTGTTCTTCTTGTTGTTATATGCAAAAATATTTGTGCGCTGTTATTTTTAACGCCAGGTCATAAATAAATAAATTATGCATGCATTTTAATAGCCCTCGCTGCTTTTGCCTTGCGCCATCCACACCCCTACTACCATAACACAACTCTTTGCATTCTTCTCTAATATTTTTCTATATAAATCTGGCCGCAATAAAATCCCGAAACTGAATTCCAAGATTATGGTATTCAATATTTTCTGTTGTTTGTTTATCTTTTTCAATACACTCACACAACAAGCAGCGGGTAGAGAACGTGAAAGATTTCCAATTTTATGGTTAACGCTCGTGGCAGTCCAAGGAATTTACAATAACTTGCCAGAACCAATTGATTAGAATACATATTTTTGCGTTTTACTGCGAAAAACAAGCTAGATGGACAGAACTTGGATCAGAAGTCACATGGCAGCAGTTGTAGTTATGGAGAAGAAAGTACTTTATTGATGCAGGCTTATATGTACATACATACATACATACATTTTAATATAGTAAATTTAAGGCTGTTTATATATCTTTCGATTGTAGCGATATAGGGGGCCCTACTTTGTATCTAGTATCCAGCAGATACATTTTCGATGTACATTCAAGCAGTCAATTGAGCTATTCATGCTGTAGTTTTTCTTCTACATAGTTGTAGTTGTTCAACGAGCAAAAATGCACAACAAATGAGACAAAATATTTCTAAGCAGCAGCAGATGTACACGCTGTAGATATATAGATACATATGTGCTCACATTAATGTATGTGCGCGCCTGTGTGTGTGTGTGTCTATGCGATCATTTACTCCAAAGCAAACAAATAAACAAACGCACAAACATGCATAAATAACTATAACTCGTTGCAGTTGTAGCAACAGCAACAAAAATGCAACAGCAACAGTCGCTGCACAGTTGCTGTTGTTGCCTCCAGCAAAGCAACTCATACAGCTAACAACAAACACTCACACACACACACACAGACAAGCAGCAGCGCGGACGTCGCGCCGACTGCGCAGCGGCAGCGACTCAGGAATGCGGTTTTGACAAGTTCTTCTAAAATTGTACGAGCAACTTTGCTATTTACGCTATGAAGCGACAACGACGACGGCAACGACGAGAGCGGCAACGAGCGACTGTGCGAAGGAGCGCTGAAAGCAGAAAAAGCAAGTATGGGCATATTAATAGCTAACATACCCTGTAACTATTATTGAAATAATATTTCAACTCGAAGAGATGTTTTAACATCAAGAATTTATTAATATTTAACTATAGAAGCTAAGAGGGTTCAAAAGATGGTTAACAGGGTATAACCAACAGGGTTTAACCAACAGAACAGAATATAAGGCAATCATTTAATTGGAAAACGTGTAAAATATTTTTTATAAGTTTTAAATATATTTTTAAACATATTTATTTTAATATACTTGAAATTTTTAGAATATCGCTTTTCTGAATACGATTTTATTTTTTTTTTTTTTATCCGCAGCATAACCTCTTGTTTTCTTCAATTAGAGGGTATTTGAAAGCAGCAAGCGGCTAACAGTGGGAGCGGGCACGGCTGCCAGTCGTTGGAGATGGCGTTGGTAGACGCAAACGGAGAGCAAAGAGAATGCGCAGCGCGCTGTTTGAGGCAAGCCCAACAACAGCAGCAGCAACTCTTGTTGTTGTTGTTAAAAAATATTTCAAAGTTGCAGTGAACTCGCAGCAAACGCGGCACCAATTGAATGCAATTTGTGTGCAAGTGTGTGTGTGTGTGTGTATCTGTGTGTGGATGCATTTATTGAAGCAATGCGCGCATTGCCTTAAATGCCAACTTACTACTATTTCTGCTGCCATACTACGCTACGCCCAGCTTGTTGTTGTTGTCTGTCTTTTGTATTTGGCAAACATTCCAAACGGCCATAAAATGTTCTTATTTATGTATGTATGCAGCCTTTGTTTGTATGTATTTAGCAAGCTGCACACGACTGTGCGACTGGCACAGGGGGCTTCAAAGAGGAGACGAGAGGGAGGGGACAGCGTGGGGACAGGCAGTAGAGTTGCTTTGACATGAATGTCAGCTTTGCGCATTTAAGCAGTTTAATCAACAATTTTTTTTTATATTCCTTTTTATGCTGCTGCCTGCTGCTTGTTGCTGTCTTCTAAGACGCGGAGAACCGAAGCCGGTTTCTTGGCCATTTCATGCATGCATTGGCTCCCTCCCATTCCCCTGTAATTTGCCCCACCACATACACTACCCATGGCATAGCATTCTATGTGCTGCACTTGAGTGCATGTATCTGTAACTGCAGCGATAGCTATAGCTGATGCCACGAGTATCTATGTACTATACATATGTATATTCACAGATACGAGTATATGTTCGTGTGTGTATGTTGGCTGCGGCACGTCGCGAATTCTGTGCAACGTTCAAATGTGATTGCACTTTTCTCAACTTTGCACCAAAAAACAAAAAAAAATAAATCATGAGCAGTTGGCGCTCTTTGGGGCTAAAAGTGTTTGCGCGTTGATGCTGACCCACAAACCAATAAATTCCAGCTCAAGTATCTGAGGAATGCAACCGAGAAGAAGCAGACAAGAAAAAGAAGAACAAGCAGTTGAAATGAATTATGCGCCGCTGTGCTAAACATTTTGACAGCGCACGCAGCAGATACACCGAGCTAAAGCTAAAGATACAACCGATGTCACAGATACAAATACAGCTACAAAATACAGCTACAGATTTTTGGGGCATTCGAGGAATGCAGGCGAGAGACGACCTCTGTCTGGTTTGCCTTATCACTTCATTAGGCCATAAATTCGACAACAAAACATGAGCACAAAAAGCAGCATGAAAAATTCCACAGCGCGTTTTTTCTGTATTTTTTATTGAGTAGCACTCACTCACTCACGACGCAGACAGATACACAGTTACAGCTGCAGATACTTTGTGGCAAAGTTGTGCCTGAAGCTGCCTCTGCTCCGCCTTCGCCTCAGCCATGTTAATTATGCAGCATGCGCTGCATGCATCCACAAGATACAGATACAAATACGAATACGCGTGCGCAGAGCCATAAGCCTTCACTTCACTTCACTTCGGTCGCCCAGATACGAACTTAAGAATATGTTATGCGCACTCAAATGGCATTCGGAAAGTGCTACTGAAAAAATGATACAAAAGATTCGTGCGCCCAACAAAAGAAACACAACGAGATAAACGAGCATGAGGAGCAGAGCAGAGCAGGGCAGCGCAGGGCAGCGCAGGGCAGTAAAGGAGGAGAAGTGGAGTCAAGCAGCAGTCCGACTGTATCTTTTGGAATGTCTTTAAGCTGTTTGCCTGCACATCCTCCAACATCCAACTCCAACTCCATTTTAGCTGCCGCTGTTGTCTGTGGGTTTGCCTGCGTCTCTGGCGATCGCATCGCATAAAGTGGGTTTTGGGGCTTGGACACTGGCAACAGCTGATTACAGCGAACAGCAGCGCTTGATTAGGGCAATTAATTGCCAGCGATTGGAATGCACATGACCAGCTGCGGTCCCCTCTCCCATCAACATACCAAGCAAAACGGCACACATGCCATTTGAGGCAGGGTATTATAGAGTATAGTATAGGACTTTACTTCAGTTACGACACAAATTCTATATTAAAGATATAATAAGGTTTACCATATTCTAGATAATATAAATATAAAATTATATACAAATAAATTCTTTTAACTATGTAATGCAATATCAGGAAATGTTTTAACATATATACACCCATATATCTGCTTGTTAAGCACAGTTTTGTGTTACATATACTTTTATTTGGTCTGTCTGTCTCCTTCCGCTTGCAAAAAAAAAAAAAAAAAATGCCATAGCAACTGCAACAGGCATAAACAATGCAAAAGTATCTCACAGCAATTTATCTTGAGTATGCACATTCCTACGCTTGTTTCGTTTCATTTCACTTGAGGTTTTTTTCCTCCTTTTTCTTCTTCTGCTGCTGTTGTTGTTTTGTATATCTTTGCTTTATTATTTTTCATTGCATGCATGGAAAATTGCTACCTTTGCAGGCCAAGCTGCGGGCACATAAACGCATATATCACGATCACTCAAGAGCCAGCTCAGCACATGGCGCAGCCCAAAATGTCGACGAGTGCAAAAAAAAAAACAAATAAATAAATAAATAATACAAGGAGCAGTCATGCTAGGAATGCCGAAGATTAAATACACTTCCAGATCATATGACAATATATTCCTGTACGTTTGTAAATATATAAAGCCCGTTAGAGATAGAAATAATAATTGATCGAAATGTCGACGATTTAATACCCATGCAGACATATAGCAAGTGTTCCATATTATGCTGGGAGCGTTGTAAAGCCCGCAATAGCCAAGTGTGATGCGGATATCTTGAGAAACAAAAAAGTTGCTCAAATAAAAACATACTTTTCGAACCATTATCCCTATAGAATCTATAGATAATACTTATCCGGAATATTTATACTTATTACAAAGATATATTTTATAATCGGCTACAGATTTCAGAACGAACTTAAAGTACCGTCCGCAAGGGCATAAGCTGACAAGAAAACGCCTGCGGAATGCGCAGCTCAAACAGCTCGAAATCCAAATCCCGAGACAAACTCAAGAGCCAGTACCTCACTCGGAGCTATAGCTGAGGTATGGGTAGGGGCAGAAGCAGCACATGGGCTGTCGCTGCTGCTCCCATGGCCCCTGTTGGAAAAGGGGCAACTTAATTTTCTGCTCACGTTTGCAGTTTTGCAGTGCGAAGCGAGTGAAAAATTGCCCAGCTGCAGGAATGACAGCTGAATTATTATAAATCGATATGGCTAGAGTCGCATTCGCTGGCCAGATTGCGTCGATCAGGAGGCATTGTTAGCTTTGAACCTGGACTTGGCCTGCGAGCTGCAGGCAAGGGGCTGGGGCTGGCTGCTTTTCAAGGGTAACGCCACAAGCGAGCGGGTCTTAATTAGCACATGTTGAAAAGGAAATCATTATGCCTGATAAAAATCACAAGTGTTGATTGCTGTAACGCGGGAGGGGGGAGACAGGCGGTGGAGTACAACAAGTGCAACAGAGTTGACAGGAAAAACTCACAGATCGAAAACTGAGATCGCAGTTGGACTGTTGGCAGTTCGCAGCTTGCAACTTGCAACTGGAAAAGCAAAAAAAAAGAAGAAAAACAGCCGCTAAAATGGACAAAACATGCAGCGCGCTTATGTATCTGCCAGATACATTATGTATCTCTCTCTCTCTCTCCCTCTCTCGATCTCTCTATACATGTGGCATGGGGCAGGCGGCCATTGCCGCCTCACGTTGCACGTTGCAAGTGCAAAGAAAATATTTTTTGACGCTTTGGGCCGCTGCAAACTAGAAAATGTTGCTGCTGGCGACGTCGCGCGTTGCATTCATGCGCGTAATCAAATTGTAATCACGGCCTGGACGAGGGCAGTAACAGCAACAACAGCAGCAGCAACAACTGCAACTGCAGCAGCTTTCTGTTGTTGGTGTTGTTAAGTGGAAATACTTGTTGCACAAATGCAATACGGGCTCCTGTTGCTGTATCTGCATCTGCACAGTAAAGCCTTGTGATGTGAAACTCACAAGCATTTGAAAATATTTTTTATACCCTGAACCCATTGAAAATGGGTAAAAAAAGGTATAATGGTTTTGTGCAAATGTATGTAACAGGTAGAAGGAAGCATCTCCGACCCCATAAAGTATATATATTCTTGATCAGCATCACTAGCCGAGTCG